>JAGXJF010005319.1:0-150250 GCA_019208055.1 Stipa capillata | reverse complement strand
TGGATCTTTGGGGATGTGTGAAGCTTTGACATTACTGTGGGGATGTCAAGGTTATGAGTTTTTTTGAAAAAGTTTTTATTTTTTAAGTTAATGATTACTTAAATTTCATTATTTTCCTTTTAGTTTTAAGTGTTTATTGTTGTATTTTATGGTGGCTTTTTTTAATTTGTTTATTGTGTTAGCGCTTGAAAAATATAACATTTAATTTTTTGTTTTAGCTGGATCAAAGTGATCGTTAAACCTTATGGATTTTTTATAGTTTTATACTTTATTTTTGTTTACTTGGGTTTCGTTTATCGTATAATTTATTCCGTTGTTTTTATTAGGGATTATCTTTTTTTTTAATCATGTAAAAAATTTGTTTTAAAGGATGCAATATGAAAGATTTATTAAGTGTTTTCGTTAAGAAAAAAAACACACCTTTTTATTTGATATGAATTGTTGTTATTGGGTTCTTTTTTGGTTTTAACTTATAGATATTTCTTGTTCGTTATTTTAATTTTGAAGAGATCTTTACTGAGATTGTCTGAATGGTGTTTTTGATTACATCGGGACATGGCTTTTTTTTTATTATGCTTATTGTTTGGTTTCGTTTATTTGGATGAATATGAAATCGATTAGATTTATTTATTTGTTGCTTATTAGTTATTTCTTTGGCTTTATTTATAAACTTTTAGTTCAATAATATTGGCTCGTAGATTGGAATTTTCGGGACAGACACAACTAGTGGTGCGAAAGCTTACCGGAACAATGAGTACGAAGGAAAATCCTACACCATGAGGTATAGACCTCAAGGAATGAAAAGGTGGAAATATTTCATCAAAATTTGGAGGAGAAAGTCCATGGGCTGATTCAAAAGATGGAACGAATAAACAAGAGAAAGACACCTATACCAATGTCTTCTAATAAAGGGAGTTTTATCTTGGTTAGAAAGTTAGTTTAGAAGGTAGAGTCCTCTTGGTCAACACTATAGCTGAGATACGATCCTAAAATAAGGTAGAGGAAGGGCGAGGAAAACCGATTCCAAAACTTGGAGCAAGAATGAGAAATAGGGGCACATAGATGAATGGCTTGGAATTATAGAGTGCACCCAGAAAACGTGCAACTCAAGGGTGTCCCTTAGCTGCAAAAGAAGACATTCCCTATGGTCATGAAATCCAACATGACGAAAACTTGATGATGGCAAGGAATAGAATACTCTGACGTCTAATAGAAACCGGGGTGTCTAATAGAAACCGGGGTACTGAAACATAAGGTTTGAAGAATCGGATACACCCTTACAAGGAGATGAGCTAAGAAATCTTCTCATATCCATCTAGAGCTAGCAAGAGTTAAACACATCATTCATCAATCATCAAAACAAAAGAAGTAGAGAAGCAGATCCAGATCTAAGTCAGATGGAGATAAGGAATAAAAAACGAACTCTACTTATAGTTTTTTGTACATAAATTTCTAGTTTTCCTAAATAGTTTTCTCGGAGACTCCGAGTCCTATTGCTAACGTCCACCTGCAAGGTTTGCCCTACGGTCAGTTCGGCTCTGATACCAAGCTGTAACGGACTCCGAAATCAAATATGACTAGAGGAACGGATCATCGCCAAGGACCGAAGAAACCAGTCGACCTGGTGGCACGGTACCTGCGCCGTACGCACCGAGGCGGAGTGATCCGACACCTGCCCAACGCAAGCCGGCCGGAAGCGAGAAAACTTCCTAAAGCCACATAAGATTTCAAAATCCGGTGAAGACTTAGAACTGTTCTCAAATCCACTAGGCAGAATAGAAGCGGAGGAGCCCGGTGAGTCCACCCTCACCCTAACCTAGCCCGAAGGCTAGTGGGTCACCCGAAGGCCCGGTGGAGTACACCCACACCCTGCCTGGCCGGCATCGCATCTCAGCCAGCGGGTCACTCACCCGACAGCTACTCGACCTAGTGAAAGAAAGAACCGCAATAATTCTTCACGGCATACCCAAGCACTTCATCACATACACGCATTGTACCTGGGCAGCTTTTAGAAACAACTCGAATACCATCACAAAACTCTACATAAGAGGGATTAGAGATAATACATGTCATCCGTACAAAGGGGACATCTCAGTTACTATTTTACATGACTAAAGAGTCATTTACAGCACAACATGACATTAAAAACAGCAACGAAAGAACTTATAAAATGTTGAGATGACAACCCTACTCACTTCCTAATACTCCTACAAAAGCAACCCTTGACCAAGTTGGGCAATCCCTGCAACTAAACATCCAAATCGAAATAACCGGAGTCGTAATATGCTACGATACCTGAACAACCTGCAGGAATGGAATTCCCGAATGAGTACTTTCGTACTCGCAAACTGCTAAATAGCTCATTCCAGGTTAATCTTAAACATAGCATGGCAATTGCAATGATAATGTGAATAAATCAACATAACATGGAGAATCAGCTACACAAGCTATCACATTCAATCTACCATGTCATGTTACATTTAGCCAAGCTAACCACTTGACAAACCAAGTAAATAACCCTCAGGTTCAGATCTGAATAAGTATGAAAAACCATCATACCTATCCACCAATTGCCACAAGTACAACGTTCAAAGTAGTTTCTAGAGTTGGGCTAACCACCCAAACTCCTGTATCACCAAACCACCCAATTCTCAAGTTCACAAGCATGGAGACAACCATTACAACCAACACGTGTTATTCTCCCTAAGCTAACCACCTAGGGAGATGCCGAACGGGTTGACCACCCAATTCGACTCAAATGTAGTGAGGAAGGGTTGACCACCCTAGCCTCACGCGAACAAGTGTTCCAATGGGTGTGGGTTCATAGTAGGCCCACTATGACCCTCCAACTCCACTCGCTAACACTTATCGCCGGCTCAAGGATTGGCAGCAATGGTAAGACCACGCGAACTCCTCTCGCCATGTCTCCCACGTGCCCGATCCCGTCTCTCACAACTTTCCAGAGGGTTCCGATATTAGTTAAGTGATTTAAAGGGACACACCAATAAACCACAACCAACGATAGCACCTGCTCATGCTAGGAGTCGCACAAACGCACAAATATCATTCAACCGACCACGCATAGTAAAAGAGTAACTGGAATATTATCAACAAGCTAGCAAGCTTGCCTGATTGTTCTGGATCGTAAGCTGGTTGAGGAACAACTCCAATATTACCCTTGTGGCCCGATTCTATTGAAATGACTCCCAAAAGACCGGAAAAACAGCAAAGGTATAAATGAAAACCAGGAAGAAAAAGAATGACAAAATGTATGAAATGCATCCTAAGGTGTAGGAATTTCTACTACGAAGCTAACGTAAGCTGAATTCTTTAATTTGGACTTGTATAACTTAAGTTACTGATTTTCGAAGGGCTGTATGGCATTAGTAGGGCCATTTAGCTTAGTAAGCAATCTAGATATTATATAGCAAAAATGCATGAGCATATCATTATTGATTTAATAAAGAAGCATGATATATGACTGCGGCGAGTTGAGACAAGGCATGGAATTAGCCTAAGCATGGTAGGTTGCTATTCATTCTTCATTTCGGAGTTACTTTAGTTGTTATTTAACTTTGAACATGGATGAAACTAGAACATGAGTGTATGCACAATTGTCGACTTACGACTAATGCATTGATGTGACAGATCGGTAGTTAGGATTAATAGTTCAATTAACTATCATACCTTCTTACTTTTAGATCAGGAAGATGATATCATGCATGAGATTTATGTAACATTTGTAAAAATGCAGGTCAAGTTCTTATAGGTTCTAATCATTACCCTTTTATTTACTAAATTATCTAGAAATGTGGCTTCGCTATCAAATAGGCTTAAGAACCAAAGCTAGGCTTAGTTAATTAAATAATACGAGTCCTATGCCTAAATCCAATAAGAGACTAAGTCTGCTCCTACAGTGATATGCAACTAAATAAGAAGGTTTCAATTCTATAATTAAAATTAAGAGGGAGGGCTCATTTCATTAACTTATCTAAATAAAATTCAGATTCACATAGGAATGATATGCATGATATACCGATGGTAATTTAAAGCTACATATTAAGTTCTTGTGAGTAATGCATCAGCTATCTTTGAATTATTGATTAAGTGCCATTAACTCCAATCATCAGAATACTAGGGGACAATTTGATCGAATATTATCAACACCAAACACCAGATGACTACCTATCTATGAGGTGAATTCATTAGTCACAAACATACGGACAGGAAAGAGAAATTGGTGGAATTGTTTTTCTTATATTACTCGGTCCAACAGCCATTGAATAGCTACTAGAGTAGTATATTAATCAACTAACCATTAGCATTTCAAGCATCACTGATTATCAGAATTACAACTTATGGTCACTAACTGTAGATAATCTAACATTGATTCATACATGTCCTAGTATCGATTAGCTGGGATAATTAGCACATTACGCCGTCATGTTTGTCCTCAGGGCAAGAATCAGATCCTTGGTAAATAAGAATATGCAAGAATTGAGGTACTAGGTGTGGGGTACAGCACAATTGGATCAATTGGCAGTTTACGATCTGGGCTAAATAACGATTTAGATCACGATTACCCGAAATGTTTGGGTATACTGATTACGGTTGACATCTGTCGATGCATCAAGCAATTATCCAAACCTCAAACTAACAATTTCAGAAAAGCAGTGCATCTAGTATATATATCTAAATGTTTAGACCTATACTGGCCGAATACAACAGTCCACGTTGTTTTGATTAATCTTCAGCATTACAGTCTAACCAATTATTAGATTCACCAGTTGATTAAGAACACCTCAACAGAATACGCGTATTCAAATCAACAATGCGGCCATCGGTTTATGAACGCATATCGATTACAACAAATTGATTCCAACGCAGCAATCGAACTAATACTAATTCTGCCATTAACCAACTTCTATCTCAAGACCTCATCGATCGGTGCATTGATTATATCGGAGCTCAGACGATTAAACCTAACCGTAAACACGGAATTGGATTAAAGGAAGAAAAAGGTTGGCTGAGGACCTCATCGAAGATGAACGGCGGAATCAGCTCGAGAGCTGCAATATCGTCGGTGGTGGCGTCGAGTTGGGGCGTGGGGAAGCTGCCAGTGGTGACGGGAAGCAGGGGAGCTCCTGGCCGGGGTGGTGGAAGCGCTCTCCCGAGCTTGGCTCGCGGCAATCGACGTGCGGGAGGGCGGCGGCGCGGCGCTTGTCAAGACGGGGAAGAGCTGCAGGGGCACGCGGTTGAATATGGTGGTGATGCTGAGGGACTTCACAACGGCGGCGCGAGCTCAGAGGCGACGAGGACGTCGGGGGAAACCGAGGTGGCCGGCGGCAGGTGCGGCGGGGACTCGGTGATATGGAGGAGCCCCCGGTCCGGTGGAAGCAAGGGCGAGGCGACGCTGATGGTGGGGCAGAGCCGAGGCAGTTGGAGAAGGGGAGGCGCGGCGAGCTCGGCGTTGAGCCGGTGATGGCGTGGAGGGGGAGCGGCGGCAGCGACACGGCCGTTGAGGGCGGCGGGCTTGGCTACCGCGACAGGGAAGGCGAGGCGCGGCAGGGCCCCGGCTGCCGCGGCAGGCGCGCGGGCGCAGGGAGGGCGGCGCGGCAGCTGTGACCTGGGCTAGGGCGGCCGAGACAAGGGCGTTGGGGAGTCCGGCTTTGGAGAACCCAATTTGGGGAAGAAGAAAAAGGTCCTGGAGCTTGCTACGTGTTGAAGGGAGGCTGCAGACGGGTCCCATGGCAGATGATTTATTTTCCTCTTTTTTTTTGTTTTGTTCTCTGCTGTTTTAAGGCTAATTGATAAAAACAATTGCTTAGCCCTAATTTAACCTCATATTTTAGTACTTTGGTGTATAGACCCAAAAATCATTTCTTCAATTACCTGTCAAAACCTTAGAACTTGAGTTCAAGAAAAAGGTTATCCTTTAGGTATAAGCTTTCGGTAACATTGGAGAAGAGGGAGTTAACTCAATTAGCTTCTTCCAAAATTGTCCGAGGTGAGAACTACGGAGACTAATTTGGTTTGGAGGTACAAGTGAGTTTCAGTTGACTAAGAAAAATTGATAGCTAAGATGTTAGAAATATGTATGGATTTTTGGAATCAATTATTTGAGTGACATGAGTTTCACCATTCTATTTCATACGGATCTTAAGGCTCATGTTAAGGTTTTGAAATCGAGGTCATGTGAGTGATCTATATGCATGCACATGAGGACACAAAAATCTTTTTTATTCACGGTGATCCACGTTAATCTCGTGACTCAACATTTGGGTCATTACATGGTCCAATGTTACATTTCTGAAACATGTTTTCCGTTATTTTGGTGGAAATAATGGGAAATGAGGGATACCCTGCTAATGACAAGATGTATGAATCTTCTGGATCATACACCTTGTCTTTTTATTACAATAATGAAAGTTTTATTAAAATTTATAGTCACAATAAGCTGATGTAACTACGCAGTTAACTTCCGACCTCTGCATACGAAGATGCAACAGGTTAAACACATAGAAGTTCACATAAGGAAAAAGAAAACCTAACAAAGATAAAATGACATTAAGGTGGAGGAGTATCAATCCAAAACCTAGACCACTATCCATGTTGGCTAAACATCTCCCTAGCCACCCGTTCCAGTTGTGCACAAGCTGCCACCATAATCTCCCAGTCCTCTAGGCGGTGAAGCGAAGACTATGAGCGGAGCCAATATGTATATAAAAAAATAACCTGCAATTGAGAAACATTTTTTGCTTATCAAAATCACATCATTTCTACATAGTCATAACGACCAACAAAGAACCCGACTAGGATTTGTACTCTCAATTTTGTACTGATACCACACAACCAATTGCCAAACATATTTGGAACACTACGAGGTGGATACAAACTAGATGCCACCTAAACAATCAACCATGCAGAGCGAGCAAAATGACAATCGAAAAAGAGATACTTAATTGTCTCATCATTGTGACAAAAACTGCACCTCTTACTCCCTTGCCAATTCCATTTAAGAAGGTTATCTTTGGTCAAAATCACACCTCTATGCATGTACCACAGGAAAATTTTAACCTTCAGGGGAGTCTTGAGTTTCCAGAGTTGCCTGTTCAGGATTGGAACATCACTATGCACAAGAGCCATGTACATAGAATTAACTGAAAACTGTCCATTCCGATGCAAGTTCCACCAGAACTCATCGCGCCCTTGTGTTAAGTAAATGTTGAGAAGACGTGGTAACAGATCGTTCCACGCCCTCATTAGATCACGTCTAAATGAAATATTTGGCGGAAATTTGCACATCACCTTCACCACGGTATTATATTTATGACACCTAATGTGGAACAAGCATGGACATTGTTCACTTAGAGGAGCATTCCCAAGCCATCTGTCGACCCAGAACTTTATTTGGGTGCTGTCTTTAATGTGAAAGGTGCCAAAACGAAAAAACATACCACTTTACCTTCATTAGCCCAACCCAAAAATGAGAGTCTCCTAGTTTCCATTCAACCTGAGAGAGGGGTTTGGATCGCATGTATGTATTCCATAACATCTCCCGCCAAACCCCATCTATGGACAATAATTTGAATAACCACTTGCCAAGTAAGGATATATTTTTGGCATCAAGGTCTTGAATTACTAAACCACCTTGGTCTTTAGGACAACACATAACATCCCATTTCACCAACCGGTACTTCTTCTAATGACAATCATTTTGCCAATACAACCTGGATCGAAAGTAGTCCAATCTTTGAAGCACCCCTGGCGGGATTTGGAAAAAGGATATCATATACTGAAGCAGGCTACTAAGCACCGAGTTGATTAGGACAAGACGCCCCCTCCCCCTAGAGAGGTGTTTTCCTTTCCAACTACTTAGCCATTTTTCAAAACGTTCTTCCACACCTTTCCATTCCTCATTCCATAGCTTCTGATAATGGATCGGAATGCCCAGGTAGCAAAGAAGGAGTTGTCCTATAGCACAACCGAATAACTCAGTATACTATAGAGCAGCCTCCTATGCTTCGCCGAAACAAAACAACTCACTTTATAGAAATTATTTTCAACCCAAATAGTTGCTTGAATATGCAAAGCGGGAGCTTTAGATTTTTAGCCTTTTCTAGATCGTGTTCCATAAAGAGGATTGTACCATTAGCTGTTGTAATATGGTTAAGCCCTCATCAACAAGATGTGGCACCACACCACTATTTGGCCATCTATTCTGGCTCGATCAAGGAGAACGGCGAGCATATCGGCAACAATATTGAATAATATCGGGGATAGGGGATTGCCCTGTCGTAACCCTTTGTTGGGCTGGAAAAAGTGGCCGATAGAATCATCAACATTGATTGCAACACTTCCTCCGGATCCGGACACGAAACTCTCAACCCAAGTACACCACTTAGGAGAGGAGCCCTTCATCCGGAGGATCTGCAACAAGAAGGGCTATTTGATTTTATCATATGCCTTTTTGAAATCAATTTTGAATATAACCCCACTCAAATTTTTCTAGTGTAACTCATGAACGGTCTTATAGAGGATGACCACCCCTCGAGGATGTTCCTACCTTGCATGAAGGCTGTTTGAGATGACCATTAGTCCACGACGCTATTAATGCGATTATTTGCCACTTTAGTGAAAATCTTGAAACTAATGTTCAAGAGACAAATAGGATGGTACTGTTGAATTCGACATGCATCTTTCGATTTCAGTATTAGAGTGATCTCACCAAAATTGATGCCATGCAACGGGACTCGGCCAGCATGGAATTCATGGAACAAAACCATCAAATTAGATTTGATGATATCCTAGAAACGTTGATAAAACTCCGTTGGAAACCTGTTAGGGCCGGGTGCCTTATTAGGTGCCATTTGGAACACCACCTCCCTCACTTCCTTTTCTAAGGGAGTAGTGATAAAATCATTATCAGCAGTTGACACTTGAGGTATGTCGTCCTGTGTTGATTCAATCATTGAGAAGTGGTTCTCGACAGCCGGCTCAAAGAGATTACTATAACAGTTTGTGATGTACACTTAGTGTTAGAGCAAATACAAGATTTTTTTGCAGAGATTCTAGGTAGCGATAGAGCAAAAACAAGATTTTTTTTTCCAGAGATATTACGAGAGCCAAACAAATTTTAGATCCACCAAGAGTAGATATCATGTATGTTGCCTAGAAACTTGGAGAATGTCATGAATGATTTACCTGAGTACCCATAGAAAAAAGTGAGTTTTGTACTCTTCTATGACGCAGAGGTGATTGTTTGTTCTTTTTGTTTTTGCGGAAAGCATAGTGCTGCCAATTCAATAAGGTAGAAAACAGAGCAATCGCATCGGGCATCAAAAACTACAAGAAGCACCTTCGTGAGTCCGTGACAACTTCCTCGTTGTGTGAAGAAACGCCTGTTGGTACACAAATACACTATTTTTTCAAGATTCCCTGGTTCATGTCTTTCCAGATGTTCCAACGTGTGTAGTCCACGGCGTCGGAGAACTCTTAGCATGCTTTGGCTTGTCCATTGCAATTCTTCTTCGCAAGATATTTCACTAGCCAGTACATAATCCTTGCTAGTTACTAAGCCTAGTGGCAATATGTAAGGTCTAGTGAGATGAGATTCTCTATGCTGCACAATTTTAAGTCCTAAATTTCATTTGAAACAATCGATCAAAGGTCATAGGCCAAGTTGAAATCAGAATAACTTCTGGTAAATCATTATTCAGTATGCCCCTGGATCATGCTGCGAGTACTTTCTTACCAAGTTCTCAAGAACAGCCAGTTCCTACCAGTTTACCATTAAACCAAAACTGCCCTTCACTTCCTCTCTCTTGGTGAGAGGTACACATACAGCGGGTGGAGCTTGTAGCTCGTAAGCTGGATGGTGTCCACCTTGTCCTCGTCGCCCTCCTTGAGCCTCCAAGCGAACTCCTGCACGAACCGCGCGATGGCGGCGCACGAGATGGTCATCGCCTGCAGGCTCCCGGCGCAGACCCTCCTCCCTGCGCCGAAAGCCATAGTCTTGTACATGTCCGCGGTATCGAACCTCCCGTCCAAGAATCTCTCCGGCTTCCACTCCTCGGGCTCCTCCCATTCCTCCTCGTTCATGTTGCACCCGTACAGGTTGATGATCATCTAGCACAAAATCGCCATTTTTTTAGAATTCCGTTATCAATAGCCCACATGTCATATATGTTATGTATGCTTTCATGAAACTCGTTGCCATTGTTGTGGTTAACTAAATTACCTCTGTGCCGGCTGGGACGTCGTAGCCGGCCAGTCTGGTGGTCTCATGGACGAACCTTGGAGGCACCAGTGGGACGGGAGAATGGCGCCGCAGCGTCTCGTGGAACACGGCGTTCAGGTATGCCAGCCGTGGAAGGTGATCCTCGGTGACCGTCTCGTCACCGCACACATCCTGGATCGCCCGGTAGAGACGATCCTGACGTGCCAAGAGAAATCTGGTTAACAATGCATCCGGTATGCAGGAGAACAATAAAACGGGAGAGAAAGAAGTTACAGCGCTAGCTTGCCTGTTTTTCTGGGTTTTTGGCAAGCTCATACATAGCCCACTCAGTCGTCACCAAAGTAGTATCTGCAGCCTCGATGACTGCCTCCCACACCAGCATCATCACTTGGTCGTCCGTCAGTGTGTTCTCTGCTTGTAAGAAGTCCAGATAGCATACCCTTGCCTGCAAATCGCAGTTTTATCGAGTAAAGATGATCAATGAAGTGATGAACATTAGCTAATTGCATAAAAACAGAACTGTTAAAAGTGTGCATTTGTGTCACCTCGCCACGCGCAATTCTTTTCTTCTGTTCATGGATCAAGGCCCGCATCACCGCGGTTCTCCTAGATTCTGTGGTAAGAACTCTTGTTTCGAAGCCCGTGTTCGGAATCCAGCGGAGGTATGGGAAGAAGTCTCTCCAGTCAACATCAATTGCACACATCATGATGTCAACCACGGTGGTCTGGTATATTTCATCCATGGATATCTCCCTCCCAAACTCCTTCACATAGACTGAACTCACATCCTGACCTAAACTCTGAAATTACAGCATGCATTGTCAATATGGACTATCTGAAGATTCAAATTCAGAAATTGATACTAACAGATGTGTGGCACTATGTAAAAGCGCATTAAATCATGAAGATTGTAGGCTAACCTGGATCAAGGACAAGCGGAACAGCTCGTCCCTGAAAACATCTCTGAAGTTCTGAGGAGCATGTGGGTCATCGATCACCAAGGTATGGAAAGTGCTTAACATGTTAGTAATCATCGTGTCTCTTGTGCCCCGAAATTGTTTCTAAAATTGTTGCAAGCATTTCATTGTTAGACCTTTGTAAACTGAAAGAGTGAATAGTATCCAAGAAGTTGTATTAAAAAACCGTATAATTTTCAAATTGTCAATACTTATACCTGAGCAGCAGAACCCAACATGCTCGCCATAACATAACGCTTCACCATTTTGTGAAAGTCACCATAATCGCTTGTGGCAACCATAGTTTTATCACGAGTGAGCACTGACAATGCTTTAGGTAGCTTTCGAGTAGATATGGATGAGAATTTTGCAACCATTGCCTGCAAATACATGAAAGGATATTTGTTCTTGTAATTCTTTTGTCAAATAGGAGACATTTCTACCACGCTACAATCATTGTATAGTTTTGAATCCCAGCCAATAATCTTGAGAAGAACTGTGACCATACAAGAACGATATGTGTTCACTATAGTGTGTAAATATGGACTAATTTTTAGCATAGTTTTTATCTGAGTGGTTATTATATGGAAACGAGGTCAGTTCACACTCATCAAAGTCCTTGATTTATGTCCATCATGACAAAGGGAGAAACAAGAGTAATCAACATATGAGCTTCATAACTCAAGTTCTGTGGGTGAAAACAGGACTCTGGTACCAAGATTTGAATTATAAGATTGACATTTAAAAGGAAATTGCTAAGATAATCTCTAGAACAGCGTACAGAGTAAATGCGGAGTTCGCAATAATCATGGACATATGGAAAGACCAAACTACCACAATTTCCCAGAATGCAGAAAAATACTGTGTAGCTTAAACTTACAAATACATTATCAAATCAATTAAGAAAGATGAGAAATCACAAGTTCCAACTTACCTCCTTTGCTACTTCCGTTGAATTGATCACAGCTACAGAAGAAGCCCCGGTCCTTATAGTGTAAACAGGGCCATAAGTATCAGACCATTTTGTAAAGGTTTTATGGGGCTTCTTTTCTTTCAGTTGATGCAGATTTCCAATAAGAGGTAAACCAGGAACAGCTGGATGACAATAAATAAAATCATGAGAGCATTTAATTTTTTTCCTTGAAGTACAATCAAAATTCGTAATATGTCTGATTATAATTCATCTGCATTCTTTTAGCATACATAACTATACCTGGGGGATTATGGTGGCATGGAGCCATCAGACTCAAAAAAGGCAGAACATAAAAAAGAAGTGATTATTGGACACTTAAAACAATTTGTATCGCAAGTAAGTTAGCGTATATCTAGAAATTATTACATGCAAGTGAAAGGAGGTTCTCTGAATTTGTTGGTTGTTAGTTGTTACTCACCAAAATAGATATCCCTCTATTCTTTCATTACGATGTGGCAGTAGCAGAACACGAGTCTGCCCAAAATAAGTTCTTCATAAAATTGAACATATTTGTATCGTATTTTTGGATTGCTGACGTTTTATAAAGTTTGGTAATGTTGTCCTATACCAAAAAATGTTACGGTTAAACTAGTGTAAGATAACAGCTATTGAAAGTTAGTCACTATATGATGACATAATAATGTTTACTTCTTTTGTTCAGAATAATTCAGTGTGATATTTCCTCTTTTCAAATCCATAGTTGCTGCAACTTAACCTAAAACAAGAAAGGCTGATTTGTACCCCTAGGCAGAACATATATTGAAACACCGTGCTGAATTAAAAGCAGGGAATATAACTTGTCAAGTAGCTATTTTCCAAAGTGGTTTAATCAGCAGGTTTTAAGAACCTACTGCAATTGACGGAGGAACCTCTAGACTCGTTGTTTTCAGCTGTAGCTATCCGAGAACCATCACCCTTTAAGCCAAAAATAAACAGAAGGCTACAGAAACTATAAAGAGTCATCAGTCCGGGAAGCATTCCATTTCATCCTTTTCTCCCATATAAAATTTAAAGTTTGACCAACAAATATATTTGTCAGGAACAAGACTATAAAGCCCTGTTCGGAACTCAGGAATCCCACATGAATTTCGCATAGGCAACAATTAAAGTCGCACACAAATCCGTTCTCGCGTTCTAAATGGGCCTAAACATGCTTGTGGCATTTGTGGCACTGCAGGTGGAAATCTCAAGATCGCCGACTGCTTGCAAATTGCAAATGGAAATCTCTCGAGTTGAAGAAAGTTAGTGAAAGGTCACAGCTATGGACAGCTCAACAGTATAGCTACCCATTGTCTATCCATTCTTCAAGAGCGTAGCAAGTTTTAGTGAATCTATTCTTTCCAATAGTGCAGCTTTCTTTAATACAGCTTAGAAAGCACTTTTCCTTGTGAAACTGCACCCCAGACTGCTCAGTGCTCATGCATGGGGACCAAGAGGGACTTGGAATGATTGTTTGGGAAAAAAAAAGGAGTTACTCGATATGCGGCTCTCTTTGTCAATCTTGGAACTATCCAATCATGAGGCTTTGGGCTTTACTGCATGGTCTTTACTACAACCCTTTGGAGGCTTTCTTTCATATATATCATGCAAACTCTGACGATCTTATATATTTTTGTCTTTCATAAATAATTATTAGGCTAGATAGATGTTTCGAGATATCTAATGGATGGATATTGATTTAAAAAACTTACGGAAATTAAATATAGCAGGCATTTAGAAACGTGACAAACTTCAAGTAGCAAGTATTGAAAGATTTGCCAACCTTCTGATAACACGTATAAGCCCTAATTGCACAACCTCAATGTGTAGTTAAAGATGATACTCACTCTGGTCCCCATAGTCCGTGCTAGCGGTCGATATTTTGAAACTTTGATCGCTAATACTCCCTCCGTCCAGGAATATAAGATGCATTTCAATTGGTTAAGACAAGGTTTTGATCAATAATTACTTTATTAATATGTAATTTATGTGATATAAAATTGATATCATTAGATTCGTATTCAAAAGTACTTACTTATGCTTATGATTTTATATCACATAAACCACATATTAATAGAATAATTATTGGTTAAAATCTTGTCTTAAAGAATCAAAATACGCTTTACATTCATGGACGGAGGGAGTATATTTATAGGAACTATATGGATTGTATTCAAGAAAAATATAACTATATGAATTGACTCGTAGTATATTTATTTGCCATTAAAATACGAAAAAACTGGTCAAAACACTGTTAGAGACGGTGAAAAGCTAAAGACGGCCAATACATTGGGTAGTAAGTACTAAATAGGTAGATTTGCTGTCCGCAATGGACAAAACAAGGGTACAGTCGTCCATCTGAAACTACTATCTGGCATGTTCAGAATGTCATTCAGTAGCACCGTACATGCATCAACGTCAAATTTTTTTTTGTAGTATTTATTACGAGCTACACGGATTGCTCTCGGACTTACACAAAGTTAACTAGTGTAATCTTTCTAAGGAATCTTTTCAATCAAAAGTAATAAAAATTGAATAAAGTAAGATGGCACCTATACTAAGCGGATTTCTTTATTCTTCGCGAGAGGTCGAGACTAATTTTGGATTCCCACACGAGGAAAGTAAATAACCTACGGTTCATATGAAGATACGAAAAACATGAAGAAGCAGAGCAAAAACAACACACGAGATCGGCAGCACGTTTGCACGCATTTGGTGAGAAGTCAGTCGGATCATCGTCACCTGGGGGCTTGTTGGCGCGGTCTTTGTGTCCCATCCCGACGCCGGCCTTCCCGGCGAGTGCGGCGGCCGCGGCCAGCCCGCCGGCGGCCGCCGCGGCGGCTGCCACCGCCCCGCCGCCCGCGGGGAGCGCCGCCAGCAGCGACTCCATCGACCCGCGAGCCCTTGGGCCGCGTTGGCTGCGGAGCGGGGGTGGGAGGTTGGGAGGAGGCACTGGGCAGAGTGGCTGCGACACTGGCGGGGGCAGCGGTGGTGGTAAACCGTGCGCGCTTCAGTTTATTAGCGTTGCGGGACGCGACGCGAGGGGGGAAGCGACAAAAGGGTCGAGGGTGGAAGCGAAGGCATATGAGCCCGGAGCTGAACGACTCGATGCCACTTGCTGATGGAGATAGTGGCTAGACGGGGAAGGAAACAATAATTCTGCTCTCATTGAGGAAAGTTTTATGACGTGAAGTAACGAGAGAAAAAAATAGAGGAAATTATCTATTCGTAGTTGGTTGAATCGTTTCTAAACCTTAATCACTGTTCTAAGCCTTTAGATTAATACTAAACTATTTACATCCTTATCTCACTCTATATATAACATATAAACTAAAGGTTGCAGTAACGTTTCACTAAAATTACATTGTCTAGATTCTATTTACATGCATATATTGTTAACCATGTTATCACATAAGTCATTACGTAAGTAAAATTTTTATAGAATTTTTGATAGGTGTAGCATTGCTCGGGAAGGAAATGAGCTGCACTCATGGTGAATATACACATGCTATGGCTGGGTGTCTCGCCAAGCAATTCGCGTCATTACTGCCCCATTTTGTTCCCAATGTAATTTTGGTGTCCAGGATTCATTAGCAAGGGCATATTTGGTTTGTGCCCAATTTATTTTATCAATTCCTTTTCGTTCGTATTTAAAATTTGAGCTATGTTTGCATGGTTGACAATCTTTTTGGCAGGCATAAGCTCCTTTGTCTATTTCCAATGCATTTCCTTTCCAATCGTGGCTAAAACTTGGTAGCCGAATTGCCAGAGCCAAAATCATGGTAGGTTTGCTCGCGCGGGATGGATGAAACAACCTTCGCTAATGCGCCTCAGATTTGATAGAGGTTTGCCAAGTGAGATCGAGCTCGGTGAAGTATTGGAGATATACAACTCGATCACTAGCAACCTCAAGTAAATAAGCCAAAATGATCACCGGAGGAGAGCCATTAGCTGGCGCGCATGATAAAAGCCGAATATAAACATAAGGCCTCGGTGACAATTTCGCTTTAGAGTTACCCACCGATGTTTTGGAGGAGAGGGGGAGAAAACTAATGAAATTTGGATCCAATTTTTGCAGGGAATATGTTATAGTATGTTGAGTTTATGTCGAATATATGTTTGGGTTAGGTTACAGATTATGACTTGGAGTTATAATAAGGATATGGTAGAGTTAGTGTCCAACTCCTGTAACCTGGGTCTCCTATAAATAGAGGTACCATGTGTGATCTACGGCAATGTAACTTGAAAGAGAGTTATCATGGGAAGGAGTGTCCGTAATCATACCCCGTGGATGTAGGTCTCACGGCTGAACCATGTTAAAAATGTCGTGTCTCATTGTCTATTCTGCAATACTCTCAGTATAGATCTATGCTTCCTCATGTTGCCTCGTGGGAGATCGGTGTGCCTAGGGCCGGTTTTCACAATAAGTGGTATCAGAGCATAAAGTTGATGGTAAATCTTGAGACGGTGCAGAGAAATCCGGTGGGTATGAGACGGAGGACGGCAGCGCTTGCACAAGACGAGGTGGAGTCTGGAGTGCATCGTGAAAATTCGCTTATAAAAGGCGTGGATATTTTCACAGGATTTTTGTGGAGGATTTTGACATGAGATGGAGTGAAGGAAAAGAAAAAAATAGGTGAGGCTGCAGCGGCGTGAGGCAATGGCTGCGGCGATGTCAGTTGCGGTGCACATGGAGCTACAGCAGCTGGCCAGGCAGGGCAGCCTGGCAATGCCCGTGCCCAGACAGGCGGCCCAGACACGCGTGACTGGTCCAGGCAAGGCACCACCAACCTAGGTGGGGCGTGGGCGGCCCAAGAGGGACAGGGGCTATCTAGGGGAGGCCGGGGAGGGCCCAGGAAGGTTGATAGCCTGCTCAGGAGGGGTGGAGGTAGCCCAGGAGGGGTTGCAGGCAGCCCAGGCGCGTTTTTGAGCCAAATTTCATGAGGAAATTTAAGTTTTGCTCAAATTCATGATGAATTCGGAATTTTGGAAGAAGAGGGACTCGGAATAGGAGTCCGGCTTGGATTTGAGGGTCCAATGACTGCTATATAAGTAGGGGTTGGGGGGAGGGGGCTGGGTCGCCCTGGGTGCTCGGGGTGAGCCCCCGGGCACTTCTCCTCGGGTGCTCAGGGTGAGCCCCCGAGCACTTCTGCTTGCTTCGTCTTGTGCGGGGACCAAGTCGTTTTGGGTCCTTCGGAAAATGCCATTAAGGGACGACTCGGGGCACCCCTTGATTTTAGCCAAGTGGAACGGTGCTCGGGATGAGCCCCCGGGCACCTCTTCTTTAACTCCCACGTCCTTGGAGACGTGGCGTCAAGTTGGGCCTTTGCTAGCGGTTTAGGGGACCCTGGGCCCCGTAACGCCGACAGTAGCCCCCGGCCCAGCCACCAGACGATGGCCCGTAAATGGACGAGATTGGGGGCGGGGCCTTTATCTTGTGGGCCAACGAAGATGCCGGCCCATTTGGAACGCCAAACGGGGGAACCGCCCCTTTTTTGCGCGACGTGGGGCGCCGCACACCTCTGCCGAACGAGGAAAAGGCGCCTTGATTCCCGCGCGACGTGGGGGCGCGCCCTGTCAGGGAAACAGAACTGACACCGCCGCCCACGTCACGGAACGGTTCGAATTCTTGATTTCTTCTCTTTAAAGCTTCACCATTCTCGCGCCTCCTCAACTCCTTCGCCTTTTTGCACAAACGCCTCCTTCCTTTTCATCGCGCCCTTTCGCCTCCTTGCCTTCTCCGCTCCCACGCCCTTTCGCCTCCTCATCTTCCACGCCGCGCCGCCGCCATGCCGAGACGCGAGAAGCGCCACGCTCCTCCGCCGCCCGTCGTCGACGCCATCATCCCCAAGTCCCGCTTCCTCAACAAAGAAAGCATGGACAGGGTGGAGAAGCTGCTGGCTCCGCAGAGCCAGAGGGGGGCGGCGACGGCAAGGCCGGCCACATACCCGCCGGATCTGCTGCTGGAGGAGACGGTTATCTTCATCAGCTTCGTCGCGGCGGGCCTGATGCCGCCCTTCTCATCCTTCTTCCTCGAGGTGCTGACAGAGTACGGGATCCACCTCATCCATCTCTCCCCCAACTCCGTCCTGATGCTTGCCATTTTCGCCCACCTCTGCGAGATGTTCGTGGGCGTGATGCCTTCGGTCATGCTCTTCCGCCACTTCTTCGTACTCCGATCGGCGGGGAAGAGCAGAGGCTCCGACCGGGTGGAGGCCGCGGGGAGTTGCAACTTCCGCCTCTGGGAGAAGATCGGCGACCATTACATCCCGTAGGAGCTGCGGAATAAGTGGGACGACTGGCGCAACTAGTGGTGCTACATCACCACTGATCCGTACGCCCAGATCCTGCTTCCCGACGGGCCGGCGCTGACGCACAGGAAGTCGTGGGAGTATCTGCCGGAGAACGATCATCTGCTGCGACCGGTGGTGGAGCGGATCGTGCAGCTGCAGGCCGAGGGTTTGACGGCGACCATGGTCGTCATCGACTTTCTCCGGCGGCGGCTGGCGCCGCTACGGGAACGGGGCCGCCCGGCCTGGATGTACACCGGCTCACGGGACATCGGCCGGACGGTGATCGGTGAGGCGGGAGACTTTTCTCCCGACGCGCTGAAGGCGCTGCTGCGGATCCTTCTGGGCACCAGAGACGTCATAGCCACTGAATTGCCGCGGGCGGATCTTGCGCTCTGCGTGAACTCGCAGCGGAACGCGATCCGCGCGGCATTACCGGAGTTCGACCCCAAGGGGATCAAGCCGGTGGACCCGCGGAAGACGGCCGGCTCGATGAGGATTTTGGGAGACGATGACGACGCCCGCGGAGGGCCTGCCGCAGGGGCTTCGGGGACCCGTGCCGCCCACGAGGATCCCGCGTATTCGAAGGGGAAGAAGCCGCGGCCGCCCTCTCCCCAATCTTCTCCTTCATCGCCGCCACCCTCTCCTCCGCCTTTCGGCCAGCGCACGACGGGCACCGGGGGCAGCAACTCTGGGCGGAGCAGCGCCCATCCAGCGCCGGCGAGCACAGAGGCCGCCACGGATGCGGCAGCCAGGAAGAAAAGGAAGGACCCGCCGCGACTGACGAGCACGGGATTGGAGGTCCCGAGGGGCCACTGAAAGTACACGGGTTCTTCGCCGAGGTAAGACGAGAGACTCCTTCTCCGTTTACCTGGGCAAGCATACTGCTCGGGTACTAACCCGGGCTTCCTTGTGCTGCTTTTTTTTAGGGGGTCCAAGAAGGCTCGGACCACCCCGAGTGCGGATCCCACCCCGAGCACTGAGGCTGCCCCGGGGGCCGAAGCGATACTGAGGGCCGAGACCGCCCCAAGGGCTGAATCCACAGGAGCTGCACCGGAGGCTAACCCCACTCTGTCGTCGGCTGCGACGATCGAGGCCGCGAGGGCAGAGAGGACGCCCGAGGGCCCGGCAGCTCGGAGGACGCCTGAGGGCCCGGCAACTCAGAGGCAGCCCGAGAGCTCGCCGGAGGTGCTCGGGGGGGAGCATAGTTCTGACTGTCCCGCCGAGGAGGCGGGACTTCGCGCGCCAGGCTGAGGCGCCTCGGGAGCCCTTCCCAGAGGCGTTCGACGTGGCGCGCGCCATGATCGATCGAGTCCAAGCCTCCATCGCCACAGAGAGGAAGGCGCTGGAAGATCGGCAGGCGCTCTGGCGGAGCGGGAGGCCACCCTAACAGAGACCGGGGAGAGCTTCCTCAAACGTGCTCGGATCGCTAAGGCCGAGCACCAGAGGGAGTCTGCGAAGATCCTCCGCGAGAGACTGGCTCTGGAGGAGCTACGACGGGAGGTCACAGAGGATGCGGAGGAGGTGGAGCTGCGGACGGAGCGGGTCGCTCTCCGCGAGGCCGAAGTGGAGCGGCGGATAGAGCAGGTCGCTCTCTGCGAGGTGGTGGCGGGCACGCGGGAACTCGCGCTCGACCAGCTCGAGCAGTCTCTCGAGGAGGCTGAGAACTCGCTGGGCCAGTGGACCGCGGCGCTGGAGGACGAAGTGTAGTGGCGTGTCGATACTGCTCGCACAGAAATCTCCAAGGAGCTGGAGGATCGGGATCGCTGCATCTGGGACGTGGAGCAGCGCCTCGAAGATGGCCGCGCGACCAAGCATAAGCTCATGGAGCGGGTCTAGAAGCTGCAGGAGGAGGCACGCCGCCGAGAGACGGAGGTGGCCGGGGAGCGGGAGATGCTCCAGGAGCTGCGCGCTGAGAGGCTCAAGACCACTAAAATGATGCGCGACATCTTCCGCCGGGCACAGCGCGGGGTTAGGGCCGCCGGCCTTGGCGACGTCACCACGGGGGAGCAGTCCCTCGACACCCTCAGCCACTTCGTCTTTGCCTTCGACACGATTGCCGACCGTTTGAAGACGTTGGTGGCTGCCGTGAAGGACGCGATAGCCCGAGAAGGGCACGAGCTGGCGGCCGCAGTGGCGGAGCATATTCTGGCATGCTACCGCAGCTGCGACCTGGCCTTCTCCTTGGAGCCGGCGAAGCTTGGGATCGACGAAGAAGAGGAGGAGGAAGCCCGCGACATCGTCCGCGAAGTGGCTGAGGAGATAGCCCAGCACTTCTCTCGGGAAGATGACGCCGGCGGCCCCGGGGGTGACGGCAAGGAGTAGCTCCTTTGTATCTTTTTCTTTTCGTTCTTTTTGTTTAAGGCCGAAAGGCCTCTCTGTAAAGAACTTGATTGTTGAAATGCTAAGTGTGGACTTGGCTCCACATAGCTTCTTTTGAATTTTTGCTGAGTATGGATTTGGCTCCATACAGCTTCTTTTTGTTTGATGCATCTGGCTCTTGCCCGAGCAATCTGCCCCGAGGACTCTACCCCCCGAGAGCTGGATGCTTCGAACTTATTATTTTAACAGGTCGCATTTTGGGAACCCGAGGACTCCATGTCCCCGAGAAGCTGGAGTCTTCGACCTTCTTCTTGGGGATGTTGCATTTCGGGACCCCGAGGACCCTATGTCCCCGAGAAGCTGGAAGCGCCGACCTTCTTCTTGGCGATGTCACACTTCGGGACCCCGAGGACCCTATGTCCCCGAGAAGCTGGAAGCGCTGACATTTCCCTCGATCAGGTCGCCCCTCGGGACCCCGAGAATCTCAGGTCCCCGAGGGCGATCTTTGGTGCTCGGGAGCGTGCACCTTCGGGATTAGACGCTCCTGCAAGCTCGTCTGAGCACTTGTGCTTGGGACGGTTTTACGAGTGGCTTAGGCATCAGTGGACGTCTTATTGTACTGATTTTTTCACTTAGTTTCAATGGGCTCCTCTCTTATGTGGCGAGGTTCTCGCACGACACGGATCCCTTGTGCCGCAAGCCCATCTATTGGGGAGCTCCAGAGCACGAGTGCGAGCGCGTAGGATACTCGGGCGGCTTTTGGCCAGGCTGGTGCCCAGGGTTCGGAAACCAAACGAGGCGACCAGGGCTTTGGGCGACGACCCGGAACACTCCCCGTGACTCACACTGTTACTCCAGAACATCCCCGCTTTATGAACAGGCGGTGTAGGGGATCGTTGGCGCGAGAAACTAGTCGCGGAGATGGTAAAAGAAAGCTTTTAAAGCCAAAACAAACGCGGTGAAAAAACTTAGCTGATTTGCGGTGTTGAATCCATGGAAGCTTCTCGCCCTGGGTTTTTTGACTTGGTATGGTTATTGTCACCCGGGAACTTCACCATGGTGAGCCTGTAAACTCGTAGAAAATTATATAGCGAGCTGCTAGCAAAAGATGTCACTGCCCTGAGTTTTTCTGAAACTATCCATTGTCAGGACCCAAAGGCTTTCGAGACAGCCGACTGGTCGGGGGTACAAGAGGTAAAGTTATCCGAGTACTCTAAGGCTCGGTGGTGCTCGGGGCCATTGACCAGTCCGAGCACGGGTGGTCGGGGGCTTATTTGCCCCGACTCTGGTGTGCTCGGGGTACAAGTGGTCGACCGAGTACCGACTACCCACCAACAGAGACTAGATTGCCCCGACTCCTCGTACTACAGACCAGTCAGGATCTACTCGCGCAAAGGGGACACGGAAGCCCGATACTCGTGCGATTGGCTTCTTTTGCGAGCAATCGAGGGAATATAAAAAATTGACATGTAATTGTGAATGCGAACACTGCTTATATTAATAATGCTGCTGCTATTTAGAATAGCTTCTGATACAAGGGAGCCTTCGAGGATCGTGCGCGAGCGCCTGGGATACTCGGGCGGCCTTTGGTCGGACTGGTGCCCGGGGTGTAGGAGCCAGGCAGGGTGACCAGGGCTTAGGCGGCGGACCCGGAACTTCCCAAGGCTCTTTGCTACTCGGGGAACTGGCCCTAATGGAAAAGGAAAAACTTACGGATAAAACTTGCGCAGATGCTCGATGTTCCACGCATTGGGCAATGGCAGGCCTTCGTCCATGGTCAATCGAACAGAGCCCGGTCAGGAGACACCGGTCACTCGGTAAGGGCCCTCCCACATGGGGGAGAGTTTGTTCTTTCCTTCCCGTGATTGGATGCGGCGAAGTACTAGATCTCCGACCTCCAGCGACCGGGCCCGAACGTGGCGCTGATGATAGCGCCTTAGGCTCTGTTGATATTTGGCGGCACGGAGAGCGGCTCTGCACCGGTGCTCTTCGAGGTAATTGACATCGTCGAGCCTTCTCTGCTGCTGGTCACCTTTCGAGTAGGCTCCGACCCGAGGCGAGCCGAAGGTGACCTCGGAGGGGAGAACTACCTCTGCCCCATATACGAGGAAGAAGGGAGTCTCTCTGGTCGCCCTGCTGGGGGACGTCCGGATCGACTAGAGGACAGCAGGGAGCTCGTCAATCTAGCCAGCACTGCACTTCTTGAGGCGATCGAAAGTTCGTGTCTTGAGCCCCTTGAGGACTTGAGCATTGGCGCGCTCAACTTGGCCATTGGCGCGAGGGTGAGCGACCGACACGAAGCAGACCTTGACGCCGATGTCCTCGCAGTACTCCAGGAATGCGTCACTGGTGAACTGCGTGCCGTTGTCGGTGATGATCCGATTGGGCACCCCGAAGCGGCTCACAATTCCTCGGATGAACTTGATCACGGTGTGCTTGGTGATCTTGACGACTGGTTCCGCTTCTGTCCACTTAGTGAACTTGTCGATGGCGACGTAGAGGTACTCGTAGCCCCCGACTGCTCGGGGGAACAGACCTATAATGTCCAATCCCCAGACCGCGAAGGGCCATGACAGAGGAATGGTTTGGAGGGCCTGAGCCGGTTGATGTGACTGCTTCGCGTGATATTGACATGCTTTGCAGTGTCGAACCAACTCGATGGCGTCCTGGAGGGCTGTCGGCCAGTAGAAGCCTTGCCGAAAGGCCTTCCCGACCAGCGTGCGGGACGATGCATGGCTACCACACTCGCCCTCGTGGATATCCGCGAGCAAGTCACGGCCTTCCTCCCAGGAAATGCACTTCAGAAAGACGCCATTGGTGCCACGTCGGTAGAGATCCCCATCTACTAGGGCGTAGCGCTTGGCTTGGCGCGCGATCCTTTCTGCTGCGGCATCATCTTCGGGAAGGATATTTTCTTTCAGGTACCCCTGGATCTCGGAGATCCAGGAAGGCTCCTGAAAACAGGTGGCGAGCACGGGGTGCTCGCCGAGCGGCAGCAGCCTGACGGGATTTCCCACTGAAGGTGCTGCCTGGGTAGCCTCGCCTGGGCACGAGGTTTCCCCTTCGTCTTGGTTGGCAGCCTCGACGGACGGCCGGGAGAGCCTTTCTTCAAAGGTCCCAGCCGGGACCGGTTTCCGAGAGGATGCCAGTCGCGATAAGTAGTCGGCGGGCTCGTTGTAGCGGCGTGGGACGTGTTGCAGTTCCAACCCATTGAAACACGACTCCAACTTCCTGACTTCGTTCAGGTATGCCGTCATTTGTGGGTCAGAGCATTGGTACTCCTTGGACACCTGATTGACGACCAGCTGAGAGTCGCCTTTGACAAGCAAACGTCGGATTCCAAGAGACGCGGCGGCGTGGAGCCCTGCGAGAAGTCCTTCGTACTCGGCCATGTTGTTGGTGGCGCGAAAGTGGAGCTGCACGACGTACTGGAGTACTTCACCTGTCGGAGAGGTGAGAATTACTCCACCCCCGCGCCCTTTAGCGTGAGGGAACCGTCTAAGTGCATCACCCAATGTTCGGCCCCTTCATGTCCCGGATTCGCGGACAGCTCTTCCCCTTCGTGTTCAGGCACCGGTGTCCACTCGGCCATGAAGTCGGCCAGAGCTCTGCTTTTGATCGCCCGGTTGCCGACGAAGCGGAGGTTGAACTCGGCGAGTTCAATTGCCCACTCGACCACTCGGCCAGTAGCTTCTCGATTGTGCAGGATGCGCTCGAGGGGGTAGGCCGTAACCACCAGGACCTCGTGCGCTTGGAAGTAGTGGCGTAGCTTTCTCGACGCAACGAGGATTGCGTAGAGCATCTTCTCGGCTTGTGGGTAGCGTGTCTTGACGTCGCGTAACACTTCACTAACGAAGTATACGAGGCGCTGCTGGACGCGGCCCTTGCTTGGGACCTCCCCGAGTACTGGACCCGGGGGTCGGGATTGTTCCGGAGCACTCCTGGCTGCTCGGATTCACTCGGGAGGTCGAACCCGGACTTGGCCCCGAGCACTCCTAGCTGCTTGGGTTCGCCCGGGAGCTCGGACCCGGTCTTGGCCCCGAGCACTCCTAGCTTCTTGGGTTCGCCCGGGAGCTCGGACCCGGACTTGGCCTTGGACTCGTCTTTTGCAGGGAGCTTTGCCCTGAGCACGCCTGACTGCTCGAGGTCGCTCGGGAGCTTGGACCCGAGCACTCCCGACTGTTGGGGGTCGCCCGGGAGCTCGGTCCCGGGCTTTTCCTCGGACCTGAAAGCTTCTGCCCTCGTGGGAGTCGTCGGGAGCTCAGACCCGACCTCTCGCTTGACCACGAGGACCGCACTCACTACTCGGGGAGTAGCTAAGATGTAGAGAAGCAGAGGCTCCTCGGATCTCGGCACCACCAAGACCAGAGGCGAGGTGAGGTACTTCTTGAGATCTCGGAGGGCTTGCTCAGCCTCCGGGGGTCCACTCGAAGCGGCCCGATTTCTTGAGGAGCTTGAACAGGGGGAGGCCCCGCTCCCCGAGCTTGGAGATGAAGCGTCCCAACGCCGCCATGCAGCCTGTTAGGCGCTGCACGTCCTTGAGACGAGCCAGCGGGCGCATCTGATCGATGGCCCGGATCTTCTCGGGGTTGGCCTCTATTCCCTGGTTTGAGACTAGGAAACTGAGGAGCTTGCCCGAGGGAACCCCGAAGACGCACTTCTCGGGGTTCAGCTTCATGCGAGTACTACGGAGATTGTCGAAAGTCTCCGCCAGATCCTCGAGAAGCGTCGCTTGGTCCCTTGTCTTGAAAACGAGATCGTCGATGTAGGCCTCGATATTGCGAGCTATCTGAGATTGTAATGTAATGCGCATGGCACGCTGATATGTAGGCCCAGCGTTTTTTTAACCCAAAAGGCATGCACACATAGCAATAAGTCCCTACAAGGGTTGTAAATGAAGTTTTTTCCACGTCCTCTACTGACATACTAATCTGATGATACCCAGAGTATGCATCTAGAAAGCACAAAAGATCGCATCCAGCGGTGGAGTCGACTATTTGATCAATGCGGGGTAAAGGGAAATGATCTTTTGGACATGCCATGTTGAGGTCAGTGTAGTCCACGCACATCCTCAACTTGTCGTTGGCTTTTGGCACGACGACGGGGTTGGCGAGCCAATTCGAGTGGAGGACTTCACAGATGAAGCCGGCGGCGAGGAGCTTGCTGACTTCCGCCCGGATGAACTCCTGGCGTTTTGGTGCTTGACGGCGCACCATTTGCCGAACGGGCCGTGCGTCGGGACGCACGGCGAGGCGGTGCTCAATCACCTCCCTAGGGACCCCGGGCATGTCTGACGGTTGCCAAGCAAACACGTCGGCATTCGCCCAGAGGAAGGTGATGAGTGCGCTTTTCTATTTGGCGGCCAGGCGGCCGCCGATCTTGACGGTCCTGGATGCGTCTTCACCCAGGGCCACCTCCTTGATAGGGACGGAGTCGTCTACAGTGATCTTGAGCTTGGTCGGGGGCGGACCCGAGCACTCGGGGCGCTCACTGATATCCTCGGCTGCGGCAAAGGCGGCCGAGAACAACTGCTCGGCGCAGAGGACGGAGCCTTGGAGGTCGGCCGGCATGGTGATCGTGCCGTTGGGCCCGGGCATCTTGATGGTGAGGTAGGTGTAGTGGGACAGTACCATGGACTTGGCGAGGGCCGGGCGGCCGAGGATGCCGTTGTACGGGAGGTCAAATTCGGCGACGTCGAAGACGACGCTCTCCGTCCGGAAGTTCTCCCTGGTCCCGAACGTAACCATCAGGGACACCTGCCCGAGGGGCATGGTGAGGCCTAGGGTAACGCCGAAGAAGGGCATTGTCAGTTTCAGCTGCCTGGGCGGCACCTGCATCTTCCTGAAAACCTCGGGGGACAGGAGGTTAAATCCTGCGCCCCCGTCGATCAGCATGCGGGTTACCTTGATGTTGCACACTGTCTGGGAGATCATCAGGGGGAGGCGGCCCACACCCGACGTGTTCTCGGGGTGGTCGGAGCTGTCAAAGGTGATCGGGGTGCCCGACCACTTGAGTGGCCGGGTCGACCCGGTGCTCAGGGTCGCTGAGCACAACTCGGGCGCCATTACCTTAAACTGGCGGCCGAAGCGGGCGTGGAGGCGCCCCTGTTGATGCATGCCACGGCTTTAGGTTCTTGGAACCCGAGACCTCCTTCTCGCTCCTCCCCGTCGCGCTTGTCGTCGCCGCTCCCGCGGCGCTCCTCGCACTCCTTCTTTTTCCTCTCAGCGAGGAACTTCACCGTCCGGCACTTGGAAAGGTCGTGCTGGTCGGTGTGATGTATATCACACCACCCGCTAGGGCCCTGCTCGGGGGGCCCTGGATGGCTTCTTGCCACCGCTGCCTGGATCGGCGCGTGGTGGCTTTCACGCCTTGGGATCCACCGCCGCGACGGGCTTGGACTTGCGCTTCTTGTTCTTCTTCTTCTCCCGCCCCCCAGAGGGACAGGAGGAATTCGCACTGTCGATCGTTGGCTGGTCGGGGTGCGGACTGTGCCATGCGCGAGCCTCAGCCGCCTTGGCGCACTTGTCAGCGACTGCCAACACGTCCGCCGTGGACTGGATGTCGCGTGTGCTTAGCTTCTCAAGCATCTTTTCATCACGGACGCCCTGCCGGAAGGCGACGATAACTGCCTGAGGAGAGATTTTGGGGATGGTGTTGCGAACCTGGCTAAAACGCTGGATGAAGTGTCGCAACGTCTCCCCTTGCTGCTGCTTGATGGCGTGGGGATCGCTCTCCATGCCGGGGCGCTCAAAAGTGCCCTGAAAGTTGGCCACGAACTGGTGGCAGAGGTCCTCCCATGAGCGAATGGAACTCGGGGGAAGGTTCATGAGCCATGAACGGGCAGAGCCCTTCAGGCCCATGGGAAACCAGTTGGCCATCACCTTTTCGGCCCCTCCAGCCGCTTGCACCGCGGCGGTGTAGATCTGGAGGAACTCTTCGGGGTGGAAAGAGCTGTCGTATTTTTGCGGCAGGTCAGGTCGGAACTTCTCCGGCCAGCTGACGTGGCAAAGGTCAGGAGTAAAAGCCTGGCAACCCGCTCCGTAAAGCGGGGTGCCGACTTTCCCGACCGGTGGCCCGCGGACGTGCACCGGAGAGCATGTACGACTGGCAGCGGGGCCGGAGGATGACTGGCCCTCGACAGCCCTTGCCTCACGTCGCCGCTCCTGTTGGCGCTCGATGGTGACACGCGCATCTTGACCTTCTTGCCGCTGGTTGATGCAGTGGTGAAGGTCTAGGCCGTCTCTTAGGATAGGAGAGGCGATTGAATGGTGGGACCCGCCGTGGGGCTCTGTTGCTTCACCACATCGGGGACGTGGCGGTAATGACGGAGACACCGCTGAGGGGCCATCTTGGGTGTCGCCATGCCTCGAGGAGGTATGGGAACTCCTAGCCGCTGCCTGACGGCGAGCGGTGTCGACCAGGTTGGCTACCTCCTGGAGCCAAGGGCTCACAGGAGATATGCCTTCCACCTGGACCGGAGGGTGCCGGAGGAGAAACTGCGCCGCATGCAACGCACCTGCTTTGCCCGGCTCGTCGAAGTCCAGCCGGCGCCGAACTAGCTGGGGTATCTCGACGAAGGCAGGATCGGCATGCGATCCGCCTTCGCCTGCTGGGTGCCGTAGCATGGACAACGCAGCGGCTACCGCTGCGGTGCTGCTGGGGATGGCACGACGCCCCTCCTCTCGAGAGGACGCCGAACGTGTCGAAGCGGATGACTGCTGTCGTCCCCCACGCTGGGAAGATGATTGTTGACCCACCATGAGTGGCGTAGTTTCGAGAATTTGGCCTCCCCTACCTGGCGCGCCAGATGTCAATGTACAAACGCCGGTATCGGTGGTCCGGAAGGACCCCCTTTAGGATTCGGCTGGGGAGGCACAGATCTACGGAGCTACGCCGGAGCTAGAGCTTGGTGGGATATGGAAATAGGAAAAGACACGGTGATTTATCCAGGTTCAGGCCACCTTCTAGGTGTAAAATCCTACGTGCTGCTTTGAGTGTATTTGGTGTTTTGTGAAAAGATTACAATGAACCAGCAGCACAGATGCTCCTGTTCTTCTTCCTCTAGGGTTTGTTCAATTCTACTGGAGCCGGTCCAGAGAGCCTCTTCCTTGCATGGCCGCGGCTCTCCCCTTATATATCCGGGGGTCACCACAGTGGCCGAAAGGGAAATATCTTGCCATGAAGCTTGTCACGGAAGAAACCCGGCATGGACAAGCCACGTCGGTGGTTGAGATTCACTGTAGCGGAACAGTGCCGGTCACGCCTTGGTTGGGAACCGGATCATCATGATGAGGGCGTGTCAGGAGGTGAAGATTTGACGTCTCCTAACATGGGCTATGCTGCAACTACCCGGGCCCCACGGACTAGGTGCAGAGGGCATGCGTATGGGTGCGCGAAGGCGTGCCTTTAAAGTCAAAAAGGGGTGTCAGACCTCTCCATTCCCTCCAAGACTGATAGCTAACAGGGCTTATCACCTGGGGGGATGGGAACCGGTCAGGACGCCGCCCTTGGTCTGCAAGGATTTGGAATAGACGGGCATTTAATGCACCCAACACAGGCATTAAATGCGCCTTTTGGGCCACGCGGTTTGAGGAGGGGCCCTCAAGGGGCGCTCGGGGCTCCTGGGATCGGAGGCCCCCGAGCACACCCTCTCGGCTGCTCCATTGTCTGGGCGAGGCACTCGGCGCCCCGGGCGGGGGCCGGGTCGCCCTAGGTGCTCGGGGTGAGCCCCCGGGCACTTCTCCTCGGGTGCCCGGGGTGAGCCCCCGAGCACTTCTTCTTGCTTCGTCTTGTGCGGGGACCAAGTCGTTTTGGGTCCTTCGGAAAATGCCATTAAGGGACGACTCGGGGCACCCCTTGATTTTAGCCAAGTCGAACGGTGCTCGGGATGAGCCCCCGGGCACCTCTTCTTTAACTCCCACGTCCTTGGCGACGTGGTGTCAAGTTGGGCCTTTGCCTGCGGTTTAGGGACCCTAGGCCCCGTAACGCCGACAGATACTGTGATGTATCATGTGATGAATGAGACTTCGCCAAAGCGAATGTTGGAAAAGCTGGAGGCTCCATTCATGTCCAAGACTCTGACCAACAAGTTGTATTTGAAGCAAAAATTTACAGGTTGAAGATGTAGGAGGAGGCAGATCTTGTGAAGCACGTGAATGTCTTCAATCAAGTGGTGATGGATCTAACGTGACTAGAGGTAAAGCTTGATGATGAGGACAAGACCATAATTCTTCTGTGTTCTCTACTACCATCCTATGAGCATTTGGTCATTACTCTGACGTACGGCAAGAAAACCATCAAGATTGAGGAGATTATTGCAATGTTACTGGCTCAAGATCTGAGAGGAAAGAACAATGCAGTGGAATCTTATGCTCATACTGAAGTTTGATGGTCAAGGGTGATATATGCGGCAAAGGACATGAGGCAGGTAGGTCGTCCAAGAACAAGAACAAGAATCAGAAGGGGCTGCAGTGCTACAAGTACAAGGAGTGGGGACATATGAAGAGAGACTGTCCAGAGTACAAGGCCAAAGCAAGTGCCAATGTGGCTGTGAGAGGTGAGGATAGTGAAAAAGATACTTATGATGTGTTCATGTTTTTAGAAAATCAGTCTATAGCAGCATGAATATTGGATTCAGAAAGTTCCTTTCATATGATACTAAATAAGGAGTGGTTCAACACGTACGAGTCTGATGATTTTGGGAAGGTTTACCAAGGTGATGACATAGGCCCTAGTGTTGGCAGGATTGGTGACATTAGAATCAAGGCTAGTGATGACGTGGAGCAACTACTCAGGGGTGTGAGGCATGTGCCAAGGTATAAGAGGAACCTGATTTCGCTGTGATCTCTTCATGATTATGGTTTTGTTTACAAGGTCGACAGGGACAAGAAAACCATGAGGATCAAAAAGAACAATGTGCCTGTGATAAAGAGGAGGAGGATTATAAAGAATCTTTACAAGCTGCAAGGGTATGTTATTGCAGGTGGAGTCCCTAAAGAGCCAGACATGGCGACATTTGCAGTGGAGGACGATAAGTCTGAGGCTAAATCAGACATGTCGGTGGCTCCAGTTGGTGAGCTACAAAGGAGAAGACCCAAGTCTTAAGAGAGCACAGAGATTCACATGAGACGGCTTCAAGGTGGCGAATGACATATTCACCAAGGTGGAGTTTGTTGAGTTTGTGTCGAATATGTGTTCGGATTATATTACCGATTAGGATTTGGAATTGTAATAGGGATATGATGGAGTTAATATCGAACTCCTGTAATCCGAGTCTTCTATAAATAGAGATATTTTGTGTAACTTACATCAATGTAACTTGAAAGAGAGGTATCATAGAGAAGAGCTTCATATTCATATCCCGTAAATGTAGGCCTCACAGTTAAATCATATTAAAAACATTGTGTCTCTCACTATCTATTCTTGAATATTCTTAATATAGATCTATACTTTCATGTTTCATCTAGAGCCTGTTTTCGCAACATAGTACTCAAAGGAAACAGAATGGTCGGTATGAATGGATAACCTAATTAAAGCTGAAAGAATCGCCTCTGTTTTGTATCCTGCATAGAGAAAACAAAGTTTTCTTCTCCATGGACGAGAGACACGAAAGCATCTGATATATTTCCACGAACGGTTTTGTCCATCCACCTCCGTCCTACTGATCATGTAGATGCTAGCGGCCGCCTGCACCCGTACGTACGTTCCCCGCGCTAGCTGCAGGCGCGCGATTGGCCGCCGATAACGCGACAAGTGCTGGGGAGAGTGGTATATAGGCCCCTTTCTAGACTGTTTCTCCAGCGGCTTCTTCCAGAAGCTGCCCTCTCTCAGTTTTTCCAGAAGCCGCCCCATCAAATTCGTCGAGGCTTCTAAACTAATGAGAATTTGACTAGTTTAGAAGCCCCGACAAATTTGACGGGGCGGCTTCTGGGAGAAGCTGGGAGGGGGCAGCTTCTGGGAGAAGCCGCTGGAGAAGCCGTCTAGAAGAGGGCCATAGTGCGCGACAAGTGCTGACAAGAACTGGCCCATAGCTAGGAGCGGCACGTCTCGATGCCACTCTCCTTTTTTTATTAAAGGATCGAAAGAGTGATTAGGTTAGTCGTCGCCAAGAAGCATAATCTGAGGACGAGATCCTCCATAGAGGAAACGTACATTATCTTTCTTGGATTGTAGGACTTTTAATGAGCACTAACTGAATATCCCACACGATTACAAGAAAAAAGGTATTTAATTATTTTAATTTTTAAAATTTACTATTAGTTAGTTGCAAGAATATCAAACTACTACCGATTGTATATGATGTTAAATCAATATATATAATTAAAGTTTGAATCACGTGCCAGTCAGTCGGTCGTTTATACAGTTGTGAAGATCTATCAATTATGGTCTATTAATAATAAAGTTTCACCAGATCAATGGTCAGATAATGTCTAGGTGCAATTATGAAAATTTATCAGATGTGAATTATATATGTATAATTATGAAGATCTATTGGTTGATATGTTTAGATATAGATATGAAGATCTACTGACTGTGATATATTTAGCTACAAGTATGAAGATCTATCGGTTGCCATCTATTTAAGTACAGTTATGATGATTTCGTTGTGATATGTTGAGGTACAGTTATAAAGATCTAATGGTGGTGATTTGGTTAGATACAGTTATGATGATTTATCGACTGTGATCTTTGTTTAGGTGTCGTTATAATAATCTATCGGTTGTGATTACGAAAATCTGATGATTGTGATTTGGTTAGGTATAGTTATAATAATTTATCGACTATAATTTATTTAGATATCTATCGGTTGTGGTATAATAACAAAAAGAAAGTGAACAGATCAATGACCGGATGTTTTACTCTTTTATGAGAATTTTTAGTAAGCTTATCTTTTTCCTAGTTAACCATTATGTACTTAAATATATAAGATATTTCTTGAGGCTTTCATGTTAAGAATTTTTTTACGAGGTTCATTTGGTTCGTATGATTGGATTTCTTAAATTCCCATGGAATGTAATATCCATATCCTCAATTACATAGGAAAATTAACATGAGCTCAGATTTTATTCTGTTTTATCTTTAAGAAGTCCAATACATTATGTCTTTGTCTCTCTACTCTTTCTTCACTACTACAGAAGAACTTTGTATAGACGGTTTGGAACTCTCATACAGAACGCTTTTTCGAACCGACTACACTTAAGGGTCTGTACAAATCAGATTTGTACAGATGGTACGGTTCTAACCGTCTGTGATGTTGTTTTAGGATTGCAAAAAAAGAAAAAACAAGGCTAGGCCCGAGCAACCCGTCCGCACCTTGCCGCTCCCATTCACGCGCACACCCTTCGCCACGCCAAACCCGGCCTGGTCCGGCGAGGCTAGCGAGCAGATTTGTATAGATGGTACGGTTCTAACCGTCTGTGATGTTGTTTTAGGATTGCAAAAAAAGAAAAAACAAGGCTAGGCCCGAGCAACCCGTCCGCACCTTGCCGCTCCCATTCACGCGCACACCCTTCGCCACGCCAAACCCGGCCTGGTCCGGCGAGGCTAGCGAGCACACACATGTGGTATTTCTCCTCTCCTCCCATTGCTTTAGAGAGGTGTGGAACACCAACCCTTATAAGATAGTCCTCCACTTCAACTAGCAATATGAGACTAAAGCTAATAAGTTAAGTGGGACGCTATAGTATAGACAATTGCAAACTAGAAACTATCTGTACAAATATTGTAGTGTCCCACCTAATCATTTGGAACCGTTTGTGCTATTTATATAGACGGTTCCTAATTTAAAACCGTCTATACTGTAGCGTCCCACATAATAGGAACTGTTCATAATCATTGTCTTGGACGGTTCTCTTTTGGAACCGTCTGTGATACTCTCTATACAAAAGCTCTGAAGAGACGTCTATATAGGAATTTCCCATTAAATGATTCTGTAGCAGTGCTTTGTTCCTCCAAAATATGTTTATTCTTTGTGAACCATCTGAATGCGTCACTTTAAAAATTCTTGTATTTTGTAATCCCGTAGGAAATTCAAATGACATGACGTGTTATTCGTGTGTTTTTTCTCTTTTTATATTTCTAATTCCTGCAGTCTAAAAAGGTTCTAAGAACCGGTGCTGCCGTGCTGGGCAGATAATACTCACTTTGATCTATTTTCGCCATATGTGTCCCAATGATCACGGATGCACTCATCAATCGAATATCGATCAGTGATGCGATTCACATGATCGAGCATAAACTAATCATACATGATCTCACCCCCGGTCAGAAAAATTCATAGACGTGGCATGTACGGTAACGGATCTAAAATTTTATCAATAGAGATGCCACATCTTACACATACAATTTAAAGCATGTCCGGTCTGGTACGAACATCACAGTTTCAACATATAGCATCACAGTAGTTTACAATTTAAGGTTTAGATTGAAATAAGGTTTACACATATGTGAACTATTCTCACAAAATCACCTCTTGGGGGTGGCACCCTAGTCACACGCGCATATTTATGTACCCCAGGCGTGGTACACATGGCAAAAATAATAGTAGTAGCAAATGACGCCGACGGCTAAAGTGATCAGCTCATGCCTCGAGGCCTGATGAACCTGTTAACCATTCTATATTAAGGTAACTTTTTTATTTCCTAAAGATGTTTCATTGCAAAGCAAACAGATTAATTAATTGCCGTCAGCACTTAGATGCCAAAACGCGTTTATCCCCATTTCCCAGTGAGATGCCATTTGTTTTCTTGTTTCTTTTTCGAGGATCCCTTTGGCGTTTGGTGCCATGCAAGCGACATGGACGCGAGACGAGCCGGTTCCGAGCGACATCCATGGCCGGCCGTTAACCTAAGTACCGAAGTACCATTAGAAAAGGGCGCGCGGCGGCCTCACGTTAAACTGAAACCAAGGGTCTGTCAAACAGCCAATATATGTTACGAAATTTATAAGCGTCCTATATAGACCAATCACATGTCACGATACAAAATGTAAAAACTATATTAACATGTGATGCAGGAATGTTGCGATTCTCTTATTGGACCTATTTTCCATGAGTATAGTACTTACAGTATAAATGTCAAACCTCGTATACCTTTAAAAAAAATTAAACTCATCTATACCCCTAAATCCACGTATTATAGACACATAGTGACTCACGTGTCATAGACTATTATAAAAAAGCTACCATGGAGCCACCTTTACGCAGGGTCTATGATAACACCATATCATCAAAGATAACTAATGAACCGTCCGTGATGAGGTCATATCATAGATGGTTCTTAGTAATCGTTTATGATAAGGAGATAAGGAGATATGATAACGGTTCTGTGGCTAGAACTGTCTGTGATGAAGTGATATAACAGACGGTTCCATCCATAGAACCGTCCATGATAAGGCTTTACATGACCAATTTTTTCTGTTTATTGGCTAGCCTCAGGTTGTGCTAGCCATGCCCTTTGAAACAGAACAAAACTACATGCATATATATTCATTACATTCACATCTCGTAGCACAATAATTCACAAAGTATACTCGACATCTATTTTAAAGTATAGAATTGAGTCATAAATGACACAACACAAACATATATACGACATCAATTCAAATTAACGTTCTTATCTCTTAACTATGGGGAACTCGTCTTCTTCCAAGCCGTAGACGTTGAGCTGGCCATATTCATTGAGGACCTCTCTAATAAGAAATACGATGATGAGTTCACGTATTCCGTCAAGATGGGAATTTGTCAATGTCGTGCTTGAGATCTCCTTCTGTTGTCGATTTGAATATAAAAGTCATGCCTTTATAAAATCAAGTAAACTATGGTAATAAGTATAGCAAGATTGTCAAACCTTTCAATCATATCTCTGAAAATTAGTGACCATAATTTCCATGTTGTAGCAAATACTAGAAGCCACAGCCTTCCAATCATTACTACAATTTATGATATAGTATTATTATGTATTGGAAGTTACCTTAATGCTCTTATCGTGTATTGGCTTCTCAGTGCCGTAATTACCTCCTATCTCGTCGTACATTTTCCACACTCTTTATGAATCCAAATAGTTTGCCTTAGCCAATGCAAAGATAGTGAATTGCAGAGAGTATGTGGGAAATATGCTTACCTGTTGAGTAATCTTGAAAGAAGTTACTAGTAAAGAATTCAAGTACATTATCTTTGGATGGTGTAGTATAATGACAACTAGAATCCAATCTGCCTGCATATAGTTATGTTACCATGGTTAGTGAACCAGAGTTATTTTGGTGATAAAGTTGAAACCAAGAAGTATAGAAACTAGCTAGCGCAGCACATATGCCTAGTTTTATGGAAGAAGTATGAAATCCTTATCTTGATTAGCAAGCAACCGTTTGTCAGGTACTCGCAGACAAAGTCTTCATTCTCTTTGATCTTGTGCCCAGAGACCACGTGTGGGTCGAGGAACCATGCCTTGATTATTTTCCTTCTGCATTCTTCAATCATTAATCTACACATATATAGAAGCTAGGAGTTATATATATGTGAAATTAGTCTATATAACAAGAGTGTTGACCGTGATTGTAGACACTTACAGTGTGTATGATCTAAGTGATACTTCTAGGGATCGGAGGTTATAGAGTTCCCACAAGTCCTCGAAGTTCACAAAAGATCGGTAGTTCTCGAAGTTGTGGTGGAAATGATCACTAGTAAACTCCACCTTGATAGTCATGGTCTGTTGGCTTAGCAATTTCTTGGCCTCTTCCAAGTAGTACTCATGCAACTCGTGGCTATACTGTTTGACGCTTTTGAGTCCCTCTGGTGATTTGACTCATGGCTCTCCTAAAACATATTGCTCGGCCAATGGTGCCAATTCGAACTCTAACTCCATGTAAAGGTGTGGGGGCTTGGGTTTGGACTTGCTGCCTCCCTTTCTTTCAGCGCCTGGTTTTGACACCTTCGTGGAGACGAATGGACCTTAGTTGGAAGTCAGGGCGCACATGATGTCATTCCCTCCGGCACACTAGCCACCGCGGTGGCATCATTTGTTGCAATAGTTCTCCTTGGGAGCGCGAGTAGGGCTAGCTCTCGTGATTCAACCGGGTCCATAGGAGGGCGCCAGTCCTCCATGACCATGTCCCTCTTGGTCTCATGATCTCGTCAGTTGGGGGAAACTCCGATTTGATGGTCTTGCATGTGTCATATACACTGTCCGTAATGACCTTCGCATTCCCTCACACTATCGCACACCGTGCATGAGGTCACCTTTGTTGGATGGATAGGCCATCGCAAATGCAACCTCCAAGGGCTCATCATCCAGAAGTTTCACCAATAGATTGCAAGGGTACTATAAGTGGAACATTAAAGATACATATATTTTACCAGTATCTTATCAACATGATACGTGATGTCAGGCTCGAGGTCAACATCGGGGGTGGAGGCTTGGGGGTTGGTTTGCATTTGAATGTCGCCTCGCGAGCCCATGTCCACTGTTTATGTACGTTATTTCCAATATTTTACCCAGAAATCTTGAATAAAGGCAAGGTAATGACACGACTAATGGTGCAATCTACTCTTTTTCACTATTTTCTACTCTAGTGTTGTGGATGTACAATATTATGAAAATAGGTAAAAAGAGCCATGAGGAGGCTTAATTATCGAATGGAATACTATGTGTCAAATTTCAAAACAATGGCAGACCAAAAGTTGGGTCGGCCAAACCTACCCTAGGTTGGCCGACCCTGCCTGCTTGAACTGGCTACCAGCCTAGTGAGGGGATGGCCTATCAAGCTGATCAACTTGGCCGGTTGACCCAACCAATTGTTCTCGACCACCTTACATCAGATGCCCAACTTCTCCAGAAGCAAATGAGGACCACCTGATGAAGATCATAGGGCTAGGACACTAGGTATAAGTGTAGCCAAGCTTTGCCCCATAGAGCGTGCGACTATAAGAGGGATATATCAAGAGTCTTTTGAGACTTAGTCCAGCTACACCTCCAACTGTTACGCCTATTCGATGACAATGTCTAATCATACCCGGTTCTCTGGAGCTTTTGAATCTTCAACCTATTCAACACTTGATAAATAAAATAATGGTATTTCTACTTAATCACTATAACAAGGAACTAGTACACTATAACAAGGAACTAGTACTCTTACCTACCTGCTACAAGTCTCTGGTTAGCTAGCTATCTATTAGACGTTAGATGCGTTGGTCGGTCAACCTTTGTTATCTGGTGATCAATGCCCTCTTATCTATCGACATATAAAAGAACCTTGCTTCTTAGTGATGGAAAGTCAGATAAATATATAGGTACATTGGTAATCTATTATCTCTACTCAAAAAATTTGCCTTCCGTGGATTCGATAACCCTAGAATAAGGTGAAGTGCTACAACCATCATTTTCTCTAGGGATCTTATACGACTATCGACCCTCGCGTCCACCGTGTTGGTGAAATCTTTTGTAAGAGTTGATCCGTCTCTTGCTTTGCGCTTAGATTTGGCCATGCGTTTATTCTTGTATCGAAATAGGTCCTCGAGGAATCCATCTCTCCAGGTAACGTACACACATATTCCCCTCGTGTGACCTGGATGCTCCTTGGTCCCGATCATCGTAGATAGTATATCCTTCTCCCTTTGGAATTCACAAGGGGGGAATCGTGGAAAACTAATCTTGAAAGAGTCGAGAAGTTAATAAACTTTAGAATGAGGTTATGAATATATTATAAACTAGGTAGTTAATCGACATATTACCAATTTTGTATGGACTTCCTGGGTTGCTGGGTTTGTGAAGGAGGTGGCATCGGAAGACGTGATAGCTGGATCCTTCCTCGCGCTTGTAGTGTTTGATGCTAGTGAAATTGGTTTTGATAGCATCAAATATTTTTGTAATATTTGATCCTACCAAAATTTCTCTCAAGTATAGAATTTATCCTTGGACTAGTTGCATACTTGGGAAAATTAAAATTCAAACCCTCTAGAACTGTGGTTTTGGTAATTAATGATAATTCTGTTGGACTAATGATTTGCTTGAGTTGGATTTGAGATTATGTTCCATAGGTGATACATGAAGAATATTGGGTGGATTGAATGATGAACAACACTAAGAACAAGGTATGCATCATAATCAATTGATTCAAGAGGCAAATATCATGTGATCAAGTTGCGGTGAAGAAGTGAGCTTCTAGGGATCATGAATGGTTCAAAGTGTGAATCAAATGTGATCATCGTGAAGTTTATGAGAAGATGGAGGTTGAACAAGATGAATTTTGGATGAATTTAAAATGGTTAACATAGAGCTTAAATGATGTGCCAATTGAGATCGTGTGATCAAGTAGTCTTGGCACACAATTGTGAATTGCACTGTATGGACTAACTCAATTTTATGTGTGAGCAAAAATTGTGTGTGGGTTAGGTACCACTTGGTGAGATGGCATCAAAAGGATGTTCTCACAAAGCTCAAGTGAAGATAGGTATCAAGTGATGGTATTCATCAAGATGGAAGGGTCATCACCGCAAGCTTAAGTGGAGAAGCATTAAGAGGTGATGACAACAAGATGAGCAAGGCAAGTTTGAGTAAGTGCCATGTGTGGAAGATGTACATGAAGCTTGCGGTTCATCAAGTGTTGATGAACATGTGAAGATAGTCTTCAAGAGAAGGCTTCTCATATGAGATTTTGGGGGAGCTAAATGCAACAAGTGACGATGATCAAGAAGATTCCATCTTGGAGCATGGATGATCGAGTTCATTAGGGCTCAAGTGGAATGTGAAAGGCAAATGTATGCCTAGTCTAGGTTATTCTAGTTTGACTGGATGAAAAGATAGATAGTCATACTATCAAGAGTGGCTACCGGGCGAGTAGCTTGATCATGTTGTGTGTTGAGGGCTCAAATATCATCATGTTCTCGTTGTGTCTAGGGAGCTAGAACATTGAATTCGTGTGTCTGGAGGTTCTTTGGCTGTGAGTGCTTGGAGGCTCCGAGCGTCGTTCAACTTCTTCGTGAAGTGGTGGCCGTGCAAGTGGTGTTCAGGGTTGGGCAGTCTAAACTACCTTTGTAGGTTGATCTAAGTAACCTAGTTAGTGCAGTCCGACCAGCGCATGTCCGGAGGTTCCGAAAGTTCCATTTTTGGAGGTTCTAGACTTGGGCAACCGAAGCCAAGTTTTTTCTTAGAGGTTCCAAATAGTGATCTAGAGAGTTTGAGCCTCATAACCTCTGCTCTAGATGTGGGGTTCTTGAAGGGTCGGAGAACATCCCCGACTGTGCCTCCAGAAGCGGCGGTCTGGTCAGTGTCTGGGTACTCTAAAATATTCATTTTTGGAGGTATTGGACTAAGGCACAGTCACGGAGATTCCAGATGGTCATATCCGAAGGCTTGGGGTGAACTTGTGCTTTAGGGTGTGTTAGTTCTTGGAGGGTCCATGTTTTTTCTCTGTTTCTATCTTTTGTGCGAGGGCGGTTTAAACTGGCCTAGTAGGAAGATTTAAACCAGCCATGGCCTGGAGGCTCCGGGAAGTCCTTTTCCAGAGAATATAGAATAGGTAACAGACGCTTGTTTGTTTCTCAGAGATTCTAGATAGTTTATGTTCGGAGGTTTCGAGAATCTCTTTGTTTCGAGTTGAGTTTGGTTCGGAGATTCTAGGGTTTTTCTTTGGAGACTCCGAGTGGTGGATCCTCTTTGTGTTGTGAGTGTTCAGTGAGGGGTCAGTCTGACCGGCCCATAAGGGCGGTTTAAACCGTCATCCACACAGAAACTCTCCAATGACTAGTTTTTTAGGGTTGGCTATCAGTAGCCACCATGGCCAGGGTGGGAGAGTTGTTGTTGCCCTTGGGATTGTTTTTGAGTCCATCTGGTTGCTTTGTTCCACTTAATAGCTTCTAGGGCATGAGTTGCTCTTAGTGAAGGGTAAGAAGGAGGTTTGCATTATGTTGCACTTGGCAATTGCATTGGTTGTATTAGTTTTAGCTCTCGGTGTCGATTGTGTTCGAGTAGAAGTCTGGGACCTTATTACTCTTGGAAGCCACTGCCACCAAGATGGCTTGGCTGTTTTGGACTTGGTTATCTCTTCGACAGGAGTTATGAAGAGGCCCAAGAACTTGTGATTGGCCGTGGACCTCACCATCTACAGAGTGGAGGAATGAGCTAACCAAAGTGAGCAGCTCCTGCTAAAGGCAAGGGCTTGACGAAAGAGCTCGATTCAGAGCCGACTTGTTCTTTGGAGCAAACTTCCTCAATGAAGACGTAGGATATTTCTTGATGTCCAAACTTCGAGGAAAAATATCATTTGTGTCTTTTTTGCAATTCATACTTGTGCAATTATCTTAGAAATTGCTTTGCTTGCTTGTCACCCCTAGGATAGCAAACTTGTCCTACACTTAGGGTATTGGTGCACTTAGTTGAACTTAGATGTTCTATATTTTGGACTTGTGTAAAATCGGTTAGCTAATTTCCACATTAGGACTGTCCTAGATTGTAGTTATTTTGAAACTCCTATTCAACCCCCATCTAGGCAACATCAAAGATCTTACTGTATATGTGATCCACCCACCCCGTGGATGGGAGGACTGCCACCGCCTGCTCCCACGTATACCCATGTTGACGAAGTCCTAAAGGAGTTGCCAACGTTCTAGCGTCCATGTCTCATCCATTGATGAGTCAACAGGTGGATACATGTGTTGACGAAGTCCTAAAGGAGTTGCCAACGTTCTTGCATCCATGTCTCATCCATTGATGAGTCAACAGGTGGATAGGGGGATGCTTTGTCGATGTCAGCGCCGCCACAATAGGCGACATCGTAGAGGTGGAGGGGACAGACGCTGCTGCCACCATGGATGCTAGTGCAACCATGGTCCCTATCATCGCCGCATCATAGCAAGGCACTGGCACTACAGGTGAACCACCCAGGCTCGCCATGCCAGCACCGACACCCAGCACCACCAGGGTAGGTAGGGCTGGAGCTACTTCAGGGTGCTTGGCCCCTCTGGTCGCAGCTGGCTGCACTAGTCGTATGTCGGTTGCATTGACTCCTACCACAGCAGAAAGGGCCACGGTAGGATGGTGCCCTGCAGATTATTCGGTCACGACAGATCTTGCCACATCGGAGGCTGTGGCAAGACGAACCACAGGTGATAACACCAGCGAGAGGGACCTCCTGTCCCTTGCTGCGATGCACGTCGTAGCCTACAGCACAACTGCCATGGTAGGCGATGTCTCCTGTGCACTTTTAACGCCTTAGACAGAGCCTCCTTACCCTGAATCGCCATCCTCTTTACTTGCATCATAATTTGAGTCTTTAAGTCTCTTTGCTTCCCTGTCCTCCATGTGAACATCCCCATCATCATTACCCTTGCTATCGTAACTGGTTGACTCAAAAGGAACCAAAGAATCTTGCCCCTCCGATTCCTTTTTACGCTTGTAGAAGATATCGTATGCTTGATCTCCCACCACAGTTTCCATCTTTCTGGAGATAAGATTGGGGTCAAACACCACCACCTGAAACTGCACAACCCCCTTCTTCCTAGTGTAAACCATGTCAATCATTTGATTCGCCCTGACATGCAAGCCCACAACACATAGATTCAGAAAATCCCTAATTTCATAGGGCACTCCATAAACATGAAGCCAAACCTTTTCTAATGTGTACTTTGCATTGGTCTTAGAACTCCATTTAGAAAATGCAGAACCACACCATGAGCTTTGACATTAATCCCCCAAATTATTGTTATCTCTCAAGCTCTACAATAGATGGGAACAAGACTATTTATGCATTGTTCTCATGATCTTGGACCTCCCATTCCCAATCCTCCACTGCTACCACAAGTTCCAATTCAACAATGAGTTGTTCATGTGACAATTATCCCCTAAGCATCTTAACAACACAATACTTAGATTCTTTGATTACCTTCTAATTGTTAGCCTATGGGAAGTAGTAGAATGCGAGTCCATCAACGGCGAACCCGCACATGGATGCCATTGGTTTGGGGAGCCGAAGAAGAGGGCATCACCAAGAGAGATGATCAGTAGCCTTGCACATATCAGAAAACAGTGCCTCCTTCCCCTTATTCTTCTTCCCAGCTCCCTAAATGTTGTCATCACCGACAATCTCGTAGGCCACCGACTCAAGTTGTGGGGCCACTGATGGAGACGCCCTGGCAGTATCCATAGGAGCCATGGTACATGTACTACCTAACAATGGTGGCGCTCTACTGGTACCGTCCATCGCCGCTCATACACCACAAGACACAAGGGGATTGGTTTTGTGCAGACGCGTCCTCCCCCATCCTCCACCGCGAATGCGTCCACGGCCAGTGTGCCCCCTATTGCGGTCTTGATTGCGATTGAATCCATTGACTGTGCTGCCCGTAGTGGTTCCTGCCTGGGTGAGCAGTGTTCCCACCACCACCGTTGTTACCGCGGTACCCACTGTTGTTGGCATTGCTGAAGTCCCCACTGCTGACGTGGCCAAGGTTGCCTCCACCCACATGGTTGCCATAATTTTCACCACCATAGTTGCCACTACCGTCGTTCCCACCAAAGCCACCTCGGCCTTTGCCCTGGCAATCCATGGGTGCCAGAGCCGAGCAAACAACCTCTACAAAACTCCGGTGATCGGCCAAATGTGAGCGAATATCCAGTGCAACGAATGGCCCTAGCATCTTATGGTTTGAAGTGGAGCGGTATGTGAAAGCGCAGGAGTGGTAGAACATTGGAAATCTAGTAAAGGCCCATGAGCCTGGCCTGCAAAAGAGCCCTTGGGCACACATGTGTGAGCCCGTGGGGCCAACCGCATGGGGTCAGATGGGTGTTGGGCCTGGGCTTGCTGATCTGGCCTGGCCGCCTCCAACACCGCACCAAGCGTCATCACCGATGAGATTTGCTAGGGAGGGAGGGGACCTTGCCATGGCCTTTTGGCATAGCGCGCCCGATCCCCTGCTGATGACCTACAAGCGCAAATGATCAATGTAGCATCATTTCACAGAAGTATTTTTGGTTTAACATCAAACCCCCTGAGAACGTTATTGGAAAGCAATAGGTTTTTCCAGAACTACAACATCACTCATAATTGCACCTGCACTTGAACTAGATAATATTTTTGGGGAGTAATAAATATTTAAAGTAGAGTTAATAAATTCCATAAATAATAGCAAAGAGAGCAACGAATGGCAAAAAAGCTAATAACAAATAGTGGTAGGATAGGCTACATGGGAGGTGGTGCATGGGATCATATGTAGAGATAGCTAATCATTTGCTAGGATGCAAATAAATCAATCACATAGTGTAATTATGTTGTAGGCATGTACCCACAAATAGATCTCCTCTCATCAAGCACATCACTTTTGCCCAAAGTTAAGGTTATGATAAAATATTCATCGGATCAAACCATAAAACATGGTGGCACATGTGATTCCTCGAACTCATGTATCAACTCTCACTCAATGTGCGGTATAATGGATAATAGAATAAGCATTTGACATTGCAAGATATGAATAATCATTCTAAGATCATTGACGCATGATAATTCCAATATTTAACCCCCAGAATCCTCGTAAAAGGCAAGGTAATATGATATTTTTATACAAATTAGCGTCTTTAGTAACCTATTTCCACATGTTTTGGTGCATCAACTTGTTTTGTAGAAAATAAATAATTCCTCCTAAAAAATGCCAAAAATATAATAAAGATAAATATCGCTATCCGGAGAACCTTTTCTAGACCCATCGACCGCCGCCAAAGTTCATCCACGGAGCATCATTGCCAGACACTGGAAGGGGGGAAGGCACCGACTACCCTTCAGGGTAGGTCGGCCAGCCCTGCCAGATAGGCCGGCCTTGACTTGTAGGTCGGCCGACCCACCAAAAATGCCCGGGGAACTTATCCTTTCACCCAGGGGACTTCGTGCACTTCAAGATCCTTCACAGGAGAGTCGGTCACGTCTCCAACCTTCACGCCATCTGGGGACCAAGCTCAGCCGTTGATCGAGGATCAGTTGGAATAGACTAGGTGGATCACGGATCCTGCCATGTGGAGAGGATCGGCCAAACCCCCCAAGGTCAGCCGGTCTATAAAATCTTCTCCCTCTCCCTCATGTCATCACCACCACTTCATTCCTTCTCCTCTTCGAGGTACCACCTCACTTGTAGCTCTAGGTAGAGTAGAGTTGGTGACATCAGAGTCGCAATGTAGCTAGGAGGAAGAGTTGGCCTTTGAGCCAAGGTTCCATGGAAATCTTCTTTGATAATTTGGTATGTGTTCGGCTCCATGTATCCTATTTACCATAGTTGGATATTGAAATATTAAAATAATAATTTTTGAGTATCTTTACTTGTTAAGTTATATTTTCCGCATTCTTTTCTCTCTGTTAGACTAGTTGTTAAAGTTAGGACCTGTGACTAGGGTAATCCCTTACCCTTTGGTAGGTGTGCCGACAGTTAGTCAGGTTTAAATTAGTAGGACTGAAAAATCTCGCCTAGAGGCTAGGTTATTGCCATTCGGAGTTCGGTTAATGGAGCGGACAACCCGTGAAAAGGCTCTACCTTTACCTAGAGCCTACCACTACAGTCATCTTGTCGAGATAATAGCTTTAAGTGTAGCCAAGCTCCACCTCCGCATAGTTGGATGTGACTATAAAAGGAACATCCCGAGAGTCTTCTGAAACTTCGTCCAGCTACACCTCTAATTGTTAGAGTTGGTGATAACGTCTAACCTTGATACCGGTTATTCCAGAGCATTGAATCTTGACCTAACAACTTCTTGATAAATAAAATACTTACCTTCTCCCCCTTATATCAGCATAACAAGGAACCATCACTCTTATCCACCTGCTACTAGACTTGGCTAGCTATCTCCTCTCTTAGATGTCATTTGAATAGGTTGGCAACCTCGTCCTTATCTAAGGAAAGATTTGTCCTTTCTAAGTGACGGAAGAATGGATACACACACACACACACAATATACTGGTAATCTGATAACTCTGCTCAAACCTATTTGCTTCTCGTGGATTCGATAAATCCTGGAATACTTCCGAGGTGATATGCTACAATAGCTTTTTCATGCTTTTGTGGATATAAATATCTATAGGCTATAAGAATAGCCAACAATCATGTTGCCTAGCCCTAGCCAGCAAGCATTAAGGCCAGCAATAATAAATGACAACTAATAAACAACATCATAGCAATATGAAATTATTCTAAAAATTAATATAAGATAGATCATAGCATCTCAACACAATCCATCAATTCTCGTCCATCTCGTATGCTTACGATGGACCACTCATATCAATGGAGGAAAACAAACAAGTATCAACATGGTAATCACAAAGAGGTACAACAATAGCAACTCCCACAATCAACCAGTGAGGATCTCCCTTGGTGGTGGATGAAGATACGGTCGTTGATCCGGTAGAGAAGCGGCATCCGATCTGAATTCTGGTGGATGCAAAGCAATATGTGGATGTGAACAGTGTGGCCGCATTTTTCATCTCGAAAGTACTCTCTTCTGGAACATACGCATTAGGAGGAATTTGTAGGCGAAGCGGCGGCATGGGGGGGGGGCAGCCATAGTGGTCAGGTGGCAGAAGGGGATAGTCCAAGCTGTTGCCTGAGCCTGCTGTCTAGGCCAGGTGGGCCTCCTCTGGTGGGCCCTTCTCTGGTGATCTTCTCTTCATGTATTAAGTTCAAAAAGTAGCCTTTTCTATGAACATCCAAAGTTTTTAGCACACATTAAACAAAAGACGGTTTTGGATGATAACAAAAATAGCCAATAGATAATGTGAGTTGATAGATAAACATTATGAATAACATAGGAAATGTCGATACATTTTTGATGTATCAAGCTCCCCCAAGCTTAACTCATTGTTCTTCATCGAATAATGGAAGTGATAAATAGATATGACCATGCTTTGAAATAAAATATTACATTGAATGGTATGGACTAGTTAACTCTTCTTTATAATGTGCCAAAATAGCAATTGTCATGAATATTCATACCAACATAAGCAAGCTATGACCATTCAATTCCACAATTGACTTAAATATCAAAATCATCTCATGTCATGACAATAACAATAACCTAGTAAAACACACTGCCGAAGAGGGGATAGAATGGTTCAATTAATGATTTAACAGAAATTAATGATGGCATACTGACGACCGGAGCTCACCTACTCGAGGCAAGTCACCAAGAATTCAATTTTGTACCAATGCAGAGCTCCCTGACAACTCGTCGCAAGACCAAATCAAGTTTTTATTACAAGTTCTACTTGTCCGTCAAGTCAACCAAAAATTCACTTGAAGTCTTATCATTCCGGTCATTGAAAAATAATTAGGGGGTTAGGGAGGACTCAATTCAATGAATAGAAAAGCTTATGTGATGCAAAGTGATCTTCGGCCCTAGTGATGTCCCACTTATCAATATTGCAGAAGGAGTAGTGATTTGCCAAATGAATGGACAATGATGTGACGAATGTAATAACTCAACTACTAAGTGAAGAACATCCTGATGAAGAATAAAAAATAGAGCAATGATGATATGAAGCTCTAAACAATGATGGAAGAAACACAATTCTAGAGCTATGTATGATGAATTTATAATCCAAAGATACATGCATGGCATCAACCTAGTGAGCACTTTGGAATGCAAGCGCCAAGTAAATGAAACCATCTTGCTAATATGAAGAATGAGCCCTATAAAGTGATAACATCATGGCATCTCTCTTCTACTTTTTATTTTTTCCTCTTTTTTATTTTTCTTTCTTTCATTCTTTTTTTCTTTTTTTTCTTTGCCCTACAACATGTGAGAGATAACATGTAATGATGAGCTCAATACAAATTGATAATAAGCGAGGTATAAAGAATGACAGCTAGTGCTATGAGCAAAAGAAAGCGCTTAATAATATGCAACACAATGCAAGCGGTATAAGTGAAGAACATGCTCCAATAAATGACATGATAATAAAATCTTAGCACCTCCAGGATATGTATGATAAATAAATGTGCATGGAAAATCAACTACTATGGAATGGCATAATGGTGAAGTGCCATAATAGGTAGGTGATAAAACTTTGGGTGTCTCGATCTTTCGATGAGAAACACAAGTCGGTTTGGTGGAGGTGACTTTGATGAGCGGCTACACTCGTACAATGACAAAGTGCCTAGGCAATCGCTCAACCAACTCCTAGAGGTTATTGACCTTACCATAGGCACGATCAACCTGAACACGAGATTCTTTATCCCTGTAAGCAACCGAAGAACGAGCAAGAATAATTGAAGGCAATTTGAAATTGCAAATATAGATGAAGTATGATATATTGATATGATGGAGTTCTGCAAAGTAGTTGAACTAGGTGGTCGCAACACACAACTAGAGACAATGATGTTTGGCTCTAGGCGAAACTATGCTCAATAAAACCCAAAACTAAATAGATAATCCTAGGGGGTATATAAAGAGAAGAGGTGATCCGTTTCAGAGACAGTCCTAGATTGTTTTGGCAATTGCAGCATGCTCGTAAGGAATTTAGAGATGAGGCTGAACAGGTTGGAAAGAGCACGAGATAAGATTTTCAAAGAGTCTAAGATCACCCAAATATGAGTTTGTATGCCCTAGATATAGACGTTTGAAGTCAAAGTTGTCTCAGCAGTCCGAATCAGAGTCCAGAACTTGTGGGACTTGATTTCTAGCTCTTCTTGGACCAAAAGTGACGTGGGAGAACTCTTTATACAGCACCAATCCATGTGGGACATCGTCATAGTCACATAAACTTGATTTCCTCCTCCCGAGAGCTTGTACTTTAATCCTCGCTTATTCTTGGCGATCTTGAATGACCACCTTTGTTCTTTATAGCTTGAGCAGCGGACGTAGTTGAAGTAGTGGAAGTAGAGGTGGCATTGGGTGGATTCATGGGGGTCATGTCCTCATCAGTAGGTATGGTGGACAGAAATGGCAAATACTGAAGGGCTTTCGGGATGTCTCTTTTCTTTATTTGTTTTTGCACCGTATGTTATATTTCAATGGTCTTATGTTGCCTCCTCGGCATCAGCTTTATTTTTATTCATTTTTTCTTTTTCATTTTATAGAGATAACTGCCCTATGAATTTGGATGTACCGACGAAGTATGCGAGATATCAATGTGATAAGGGCAAGACTGAGTACTGTAGAGGTTAGCAAATAAGATGGAGCGGAATTACCGGCTTAAAGAACTTGCTTGACAAATGCGAATCGAATGAAAACATTAAGCAACTAACTTTTAGTACACTCAACATTAATCTCCATTAGCTAGAACCCGGTTCCACCAAGCAATGGTCCATTTATTTTAATGCTAACCATACTTCTCTAATAACTTAGACTCAACAAGGAAATATTTCAAAAATTCTAGGCATGCTCATGTAATAGACCACATTATTACCATATTTAAACAACATAGGGTTTATGATGGCTAGCCTTTGAGGTATAAATGAGCATGATCAAAGTAAATCCGGACATACATAAAGAGAGTTAAAGAACTAATACCAATTCTATGTCGGCACACTTCATGACACTCATCTCTACTTAACATGCTAGCTCCCACAAACTGCAACTCAAATCATATAGGAAAAAAGAGCATGCTAAATTCAATTAAGTTCATCAATATCTTAAATTGACATTGTCCAACTATACACTATACATTTATTCAAACTACTAAAACAAGCAAGACAAATATTTTTGGGTTCTCTTAATTTTAAGCTACTATTAAACCAACTAAATATTTTTGGTATTTTCTTTCTAATTCAACACGCAACCAAATAAACAAGCTAGCTAAATTTTGTTTTGGATTTTCAATTTCGTTGCAACAAAGTAAAAATGCAAGTAACATATTTTTGTAATTTTCAATTGTACATGCAAGAAAGTAAATATGTAACAGAAAATAAAACTAGGCTATCATTTAGTTTAGCTTAGCTTGGCTCTCTACTTATCTCTAGGAAAGTGTGGTGGCTAGTAGCTCTACTGCTGCTACACAAGGTGATCCCACGGTCCTAGCTATGCCTGTGCCTCCCACTCGCCCCAATTGGGCAAGTGGACGGACTACCATGACTACTCCTATGGTGGGTGAAGCTGTTGTGCTGCTACTATGACCTTCCCAAGTGTGAGCTTCCAGTTCCTCCTCTACAACTCTAGGAATGGTAGCTCTACAAGCCTCCTCTCCCTGTGCTGAAAAATCTTAAGCCTATACAAATAATCGCTTTGGTTGCAAGGGTTATGCAATAAGAAGTTCATAAATTTCAGCAATTGAGTGTTAACTAAAATTGGAGGTGGAGCAAGGGTAAGCTCAGATACATCAAGACCAAAATGTGCAGTAAAAATAGTAGCCATAACACCACAAGTGGCAATATCAAAAGTTCTAGAACCAATCTGCTACAAAAGTTTAGCTATAAATACACCAAAGTTGGGACAATGACCAGAACTAAGAAACAAAACAACATCGATAGCTTTCAACAGTTGAGTAGTGACATTGCCACTATCATGAACAAAAAATAAAGCACAGCTAACAAAGGTGCAAAATATCTAATTGCAGGCAAATGAATGGTTGACCACTTTCCATTGTTATAATCAGGATAATCACCACTAGAAATTAACTTCCAAGTTTCATTCAACATAGCATGATGACTTTTGACTTTTTTTCTTATTCCAGAATTTTTTAGGCCAAGCATAGCAAAAAAATTCTTGCATGCTTGAATCAAAAGATTTATGATGAGACCAAAGCACCTATAGACGCACCCGCATCTACCCCTACTTCCAGTACGACTCTGGCTCAAGTTATCAAGGATAAGAGAAGGTTTATCAAGATCTTCAAGAACATGGAGGATTCAAGTTCAAGCTATCAGGAGGAGGAGGGAATGAATTTCATGTGACCATGATGATATCCTACATGAATTGGTGCTGCATAAAGAGTTCTCCCACGTCACTTTTGGTCTAAGAAGAGCTAGAGATCAAGTCCCACAAGATCTAGACTTTAATTCGGATTGCTGAGAAAGCCCTGAATTTAAATGTCAATATCTAAAGCGTACGGACTCTGATTTGGATGGTCTTGGATTGTTTGGAAAGATTATTTTATGCTCTTTCCAACTTGTTCACCCTCATCTCCAAATTCCTTACGAGCACACTGCAATTGCCAAAATAGTCTAGAACTATTTCTGAAATAGATGACCTCTTATCTTTATATACCCCCAAGGATTCTCTCTTTAGTTTTTGGTTTCATTGAGTTGTTTAGCTACTGCTAGATAATCACATCTACAAGTCGTGTAGGACTACCGCCTTGTTTAGATCGCCAGTGGAATCTCAATACACTTTCTTCTAGCTCTTGTGCCAATTTAATACTCACAATTTTAGATTGCTATTTATCATAGTTCTTACTGGTTCTTCGGTTGCTTGCAGGAACTCGAACTTTGTTGTTCAGGTTGATCATGCATATGGCAAGGTCATAACCACCGGAGATTGGTTTAGCGATTGCTAAGGCGTATCGTCGCGTACAGAATAGTCAGATTGTCTCATCGAAAGATCAGACCACCATCTCATCAATTTAACAAGCAAGTCAAAGGTAATATGATCCCTAGAGAAATCTCTATCAAAAGCATGATATTCAAATGAAGCTAAAAACACTTTAGTCAATTGAACATAAGTCAATGCATCAAATTGACTAAAAGTGTTGGGAAACGTGCTATGCAAAACAAAAATTTACCGCGCACAATCCACCCCAAGATCACTATCGAGGTGCAGGCAACGAGATCATACCTTCGACGATCACGTCAATGCAGCGGAGAAGTTGACCGATGTCGATGAAGTCCGCAGACTGCCGCAACTAGGTTATACCTCCCAGCCGCGAGAGCGATCTCCTCGCGAATAGTTCACCCGATCGAACGCCGAAGTATACGACGTCTTCGAGGTATCCACGCGTACCGGATCAGCGACACCGCGGTAATGTGTGGACCAACACACAAGAACAGCGGGGATCTATGAGAAGGAGAAGCAGCAGCGCGCCGGCAGCTGTACTAGATCCAATCTAGAAGAGAGAGAAAAAGAAGGCTGTGGCCAATCTAGAGATGGCCGGCCTAGGGTTTAGGGCTGCTTCTGGGGCTGTCTCTGGGGCTGCTCGGGATGCCCTTTTGAGGTGCCCTGCCCCTCTATTTATAGGGGTTGGGACAGCTCTCCCTAGGCAGGTGGAGTCCTACTCCAGCAGGGACACCCTGTTGGAGTTGGAGTCCAACTCCACCAGAACCTTCTAGAACCTTCTAGAACCTTTCGATACTTTTCGGAACACTTCCGGACATCACCGGAACCATCCGGGACCTCCCGGAACACTTTCGAGATCATCCGAAACACTTTCGGAACCATTCTCTCTCGTTCTCCATAAATAGTATCATTCCTAAATGTCGCTAAAACGTTAAGCGTGTGACCCTATAGGTTCGAATATATGTGGACATGTCCGGAACACCTTCCGGTCAATAATCGTCAGCGGGATCTGGACACCCATAACGACTCCCACATATCATCAAAGATCTTTATCGAGGGAACCTCGTATTACCGCATATTATCCTTTTGCCTCACGATACATTACACAACCCGAGGCGAGACTTTGACGGTATCCCTGTGATCAACTCCTTGATCACCATACCTAGTTATCCTCGTTACCGGTTTGTACTCTTTTCTCGTTTCCGTATTCCGGTGTCCCCGTGACTAACCCTTTAGTCACAATACCTGGCCAGGCGATGCTGGACACCGTAATACCGAGTGGGCCCAGAGTGTATCTCTCCATCGCCGGATGGGCAAATCCCAGTCTTGACATATCTTGAACCACGATATACTTTCTGGTGTACCTGAAAGTCACCTTTATAATTACCCAGTTACGAAGTAACGTTTGATGACCCCAAAGCAACCATCCGGTATTCGGGTCTACGATATTCTCATGGTCTAAGGACGCAAGTAAACGTTAACACATAATGAGAAGATACTGACAACATATTGATGAAGTGATCTCGTAGTATCTCATAAGGGGGGTCTATCCAACACCATTGTTACCCTAACAATGTGTTCCCATTATTGCCGGCATCCTTGTTACATTAACAATGCCCATGATCAGGAAAACAAGACCATCAACAATACATGAGCTAGTCCAGAGGCCTGACTAGGGATCTGAATGGTGTTTATTATTCCACACATGCAATTAGATTTTCCTCTGAATCTCATATCCAAGAACCAATGCAATTCTAGCATAGAACATAAACTTAATCATGAACATGAAAATAGAATAATAACAACTTTATTATTGCCTCTAGGGCATATTTCCAACAGTCTTCTTAGTAGCCTCTACCAATGCTTGAGCAACTATTGCCTAACTGCATCTTTGATTTGGCGGCGTTGATTGCGTTAGCTTGGAATCTTTGGCGGCGTTGGCTTTTGGCTTGTTTCTTGGTCATGTGCTCTACAATATGCTTGCAACGAACCTTAATGGCAGCTTGAGATTCAATCTCTTCTTCTGAGCTAGGCAAGCCGACATCAAACGATTTAGCTGGAGAAGGCTTTCTAGAGGGTTGACGAGCTGTTGGCTTATGAACCTTGGTGGTAGGAGCTGCTCAAGACCTTCTCGCAAAGCAAAGTTGATCCTTAGAGGAATTGCGCATCTGAGGAGAAGGCGGAATAGATGACTCGGAGTTGTCATGACTCCATCTACTCTCCAAACTCATTGTGAACCTACAAAAAGAGATGGATAAGAGCATGAGGAAGTACACATGTTAACTCAGATGAGAGGAAAAAGTTTTGATAAACATTTTGAGGTGGAAAACATTTGAGGAATTTAGATCTAAATCGCTCGATTTTTCTAAGGAATCCAATTAAATCTAGTGTGAATTGAATAGAGAAAATGTGGATTACCTTAGAGATGGATTGCAATGCAAGAAATTTGAAAGAGATTGCAAATCCTGCGGTCGTGCCCTAACTCAGCGATGGCTGTGCTTCTGTGGCGGCGACAAGCAGAGGAGAGGCTCTGTGCCAACGGTGGAAGACCGTTAGCAGGCAGCACAAGATCAGCGATGGTTCTGTGAAGCCCATGATAGAGGAAAAGAACGGCGGAGGCAGCAGTGGCGCTGGCTTGGGGGCGATCTTTCTGAGAATTTTCAAAGAACCGGACATAGAAACTGGAAGGACCGATTGTTAATACAGAGACAAATCTTACAAGCTCCGGGAAATTTCTAGAGGTTTTGGGATCATGTAATGGAAGTTTTCCACAACTGCAATTTTGAGATTCCGTGAAATATCGGGTACTCTAAAACAAAATTGAAGGTTTTGAAAATCTTGAATGGCGTGGAATGGATATTTCGGAAGTTCTAGGAATGATTTCATAGGTTCCAGGATTTGCTACCCATTTTGAAAATATGATTCTCGGAAGCTTCGGAAAAAATTGGAAGCTCTGAGTTTCAGGTCAAAAGTTCACATGTGTAGATTTGAATGGATTTTCAAGGTAAGATTAGATAGAGAGGTCTATAGATATACTTATGGGTTCATTCCACATCCAATTGGTGAACAATCAATCATGCAAAGCTACAATTTGGATGGGAATTGAACAAAATCAAATCTAAATCTAGATAAATGTACACAAGTGTAGCATTTAGGTAGATAAGAGATAGCAAGAAAGCCTAGAGAACCAAAGATGGTGATGCCTGGTGGGGTTACCACCTTGTATGAATTAACCATGCACTAGGACCTTTATGTATAGAGAACATGGAATCCTATGATGCAAATACTCATATTTTTGTATGTTTATCACCTTAGGGATAACAAATATACAAAAGGATTGGTTTGCTCACACTTTGTAGATGTTGCTATCCATTAAGAGAACGCAACTCCCCCTTAGTGTGTTTACACGTCTTAAACTCCAAAAATCAATTCAAACAATCAACAAGCATGCAATATTTCAAGCAACATTTTGAGAATCTAAGGTACTCAACTCATTCCTCAACTCACAGAATCTATGCTCATTTAAGGGCTTGGTGGAAATATCTACTAATTATTTTTCCGTCCTTACATGGCTTAAAGCTATATCTCCTTTAGACACATGATCCCTAAGGAAATAGTGGCAGATATATATATGTTTGGTTCTAGAGTGTTAGACGGGGTTGTTGGCTATCTTGATTGTGCTTTCGTTATCACACAAAAGAGGCATTTCTTTCAAATTCACTCCATAATCCATCAAGGTTTGCCTCATCCAAAACAATTGAGCGTAACAACTACCGATGAGTATGTATTTAGCTTCAGCCATGGATACAAGAGGTTTTCCAAGAAATTGGCAAGTGCTGGAGGTGCTCTTTCTATCTACCTTGCATCCTACATAATTTGAGTCGATATATCCAACTAAGTTGAAGCTAGCACCTTTGGGATACCATAAGCCTAATTTGGGTATATGAACTAAGTATCTCAAGATTCTCTTAATGGCCACAAGATGGCACTCATAGGAGTTGCTTGAAATCTTGCACACAAGCATAAACTAAGCATGATACCGATCCTAGATGCACAGAGGTAAAGGATAGAACCTATCATGTATCATATACCTTTTGATCTACGGGTTTATCTTCCAAGTTGAGGTCGAGGTGGTCGTTGGTTTGCATGGGTGTATGGACTGGCTTTGCATTCTCTATGTCAAACTTCCTGAGCATGTCCTTCATGTAATTGCCTTGGTTTATGAAAGTTCCTTCTTGAAGTTGCTTGACTTGAGGTCCAACGAAAATTTTGAACTCCCCATCATGGACATCTCAAACTTGTTGGCCATCATTTTACCAAATTCTTCACTAAAGGCATGTTAGTAGACCCAAAAACAATATCACCTACATAGATTTGACAAACAAAAAGTTCACCATCAATGAGTTTAGTAAACAATGTGGAATCAATCTTCTCAATTTTGAAGCCCTTAAAGAGTAAAGAGTTGCCATCTCTCTTGGTCATTAGTACTCCATTCTTAGATAATTTACAATCAAGGTTAAGGTCGCAAAGTTACGAGACGGACAACAAATTATAATTCAAGGATTTAACAAGGATTACATAGGAAATGGAGAGATCAGTTGAGATTACAATTTTACCTAACCCATTACCTTTTCTTTTGCATTATCACCGAATGTGATGTTCTCATGTGGTGGTCCATGGCTATCAAAAGATGTGAACATTTCTTTTCCTCTGGTCATGTGATTTGTGCATCCACTATCTAGCACCCAACATTTTCTACTGGAGATGTAGTCCTACAAAACAAGTTAGGTTTGTTTAGGTAGCCATACCTTCTTGGGTCCTTGGGTGTTAGACACAAGAGACTTGGGCACCCAGATAGCACTCCTCCTAACATGATCACCGTTCCTAGGACCAACATACTTGGTGAAGGTTTTACCATCCTTGTCCTTTCTAACCAAATCTGAGAATCAAAAGTACCAACAAGGTTAGAGTGGCCCCTTTCAGCCGCATGAACCTCAAACATGGAAACTTGGTATTGCTTCCCTTTTCCTTGCACGAATCTGGTCTTCGGGTTTTGTCGAGGGGTCCATGACTTTGAGCTTTCAACCTAGCATGCTCACTCAAGATGGTTGTTTCACAAGATAAGAGATTAGAAGTAGATGCAACACTATTAAGAGCAAGTGTGGGTGTGTCCTTAGATGAATCAATGCATTTTGGACATGGCATATCTACACCCACTTGAGACAAGTTAGATTGCTTCTCAATGAGATCAAGATGCTTAGTCTTGATAATGTCGTGATTGATCTTAAGAGTCTCATAATCATCTTTCATCTTGATGTTCTCAAGATTAAGACTCTCATAAGATGTCTTAAGATCCTTGACCGACTTCTCAAGCATATGTTGGGACACTTTAACCTCTTTGTATTTGTGGATTAATGACTCATTCTTCTTCTCATTGAGGAGCAAGTTCTCTTGCCTCTCAAGGATAGCAATAAGAGAATCATAGCTAAGCAAGTCCAACTCATCCATATCATCATCAAGCAAGTCATCATCACTATCATCATATTTGGCGGGTTTAGTGGATGAGATCGACTACCTTTGATCCATTTGACATGAGACAATGAGGTGTCTCGTTGTTTCTTGAGTGGTCGAAGAGGGACTTGTTAGGTCTTGTGTTAGCCATGGCGAGACTGACAACTCCATCTTCATCGGAGTCCGACATGGAGATTGTATCATTGGAGTCCCACTCTTTTGCCGATTTTGGCTTGAGCCTTGTACTTATTTTTCTTGATGTACTTGCCCTTCCCATGGTGCTCCTTCTTCTTGAGGTCCTTGTCTTCCCATCCTTCTTGTCCTTCTTTGAATAATTTGCGATGAAGTGGTCCATCTTGCCACACTCGAAGCATGCTCTCTTGGTGAGAACCTTCTTGATGAAATTGTTGCTCTTCTCCTTGTCAAAGAACTTGTTGGCACCACCCTTCTTTAACATCTTAGAGAATCTTCTCACGAACAAGGGGACATCCTCATCATCAAGTTCTTCTTCCTCGTTGTCACTTGAGTCCTCCTGAATAATATGCTTGGCCTTCAAAGCAATATTCTTCTTGTAGCTTGAGTTTGAGGCCACAAGCACCTCCCTATCTTGGATTGTCATCTCATGGGCAATGATTCTCCCAAGTGCCTTGGTGAGAGTCAAGGTCTTGAAATCACTTATTTCGTGAAGGAGCATCACCAGGTACTCATACTTGGTGTGACCGCTCGGAACATCTTCTTGAGAACGAAGTGATCATTGACATCCGTGCTCCCGAGGCCCTTTAGCTCATCCGCGATGTGATTGAGACATGTGAACATTTCATTCACACCCTCATTATCTGTGAAGCGATCCAACTTGCTTGTGAGGACATCAACCTTGGACTCCTTGAGGATGGAGTTCTTTCATGTATCTCCTAAATTTCACTAGTTGACTAGTTAATTGTAGATCTCGAATCACCAAAAATCATTAGAGGATATTGATTAATAGTGATGCATATATTGTTGTTTGACAACAATGAGCTTGTGACTTATAAGGAAGCAATGATGGGTCCAGACTATAAGAAATGGCTTGGCACCATGAGATCTGAGATAGAATCTGTGGGTGACAATCAGGTTTGGAACCTGGTCAGTCCTCCTGATGGTGTTAAAACCATCTAGTGCAAATGGGTCTATAAGAAGAAGATTGATATGGATGGAAATTTTTGCATCTATAAAGCTCGACTTGTCACAAAAAGGTTTTCGACAAGTTAAGGAGTTGACTATGATGAGACTTTCTCCTCGGTAGTGATGCTTAAATCTGTACGGATCATTCTAGCTATTACTGCATATTTTGATTATGAAATATGAAAAATGGATATCAAAATGGATTTCCTTAGTGGAAACCTAAGTGAGGGTGTGTATATGACATAGCCTAAGGGTTTTGTCAATCCAAAGAATGCTGGTAAAATTTGCAAGCTTCAGATATCCAGTTATGGATTGAAGCAAGCATTTCAGAGTTTGTATATTTGTTTTGATGAGGTAGTCAAAGAGTTTGGCTATATCAAGAATAAAGAAGAGCCTTGTGTTTAGAAGAAGGCTAGTGGGAGTGTGCTTGTTTTTCTGATCCTATATGTGGATGCCATATTATTGATTGGGAATGAAATCCCTATGCTGGAGTCTGTTAAAGCCTCATTGAGAAATAGTTTTTCTATGAAGGACTTAGGAGAAGCGACATATATTTTGGAAATAAAGATCTATAGAGATAGATCGAAAAGGCTAATTGGATTATGCCAAAGTACATACATTGACAAACTGTTGAATAGGTTCAACATGAAGGATGCCAAGAAAAGCTTCTTGCCTATGTCGCATGGGATAAGTCTTAGCAAGAGTCAGTGTCCTTTGACTGCTGATGAGTGAGGCCGCATGAGTAAGATCATGTATGCTTTGGCTATTGGGTTTATCATGTATGCCATGTTATGTACTCAACCAGATGTTTCATATGCTCTAGGTGTTACGAGCAGATACCAGTCTGATCTAGGTGAAGGTCAGTGGACAGCTATCAAGAATATCCTTGAGTACTTGAGAAGGACTAAGGATATGTTCCTTGCCTATGCTGGTGAGGAAGATTATGTTGTAACTGGATACACCGATGCAAGCTTCCAAACCGAAAAGACGATTATCATTCGCAATCTGGGTTTGTCTTCATTTTGAATGGAGCAGTAGTGAGTTGGAAAAGTTCCAAGGAAGAGATGGTTACTGATTCTATGATGGAGGCTGAGTATATTGCAGCTTCTGAAGCCATAAAGGAAGATGTTTGGATAAGGAAGTTCATTCCTGAACTAGGTGTGGTTTTGAATGCGTTGAACCTTATGGATCTCTATTGTGTCGACAATGGTGCCATTGCATAGGCTAAACAATCCAGGTCTCACCAGAAGTCCAAACACACACTCAGGTGATATCACCTGATATGAGAAATCATAGAGAGAGGTGATGTCAATATATGCAAAGTACACACAGATTTTATCGACGATTGGTAAACTGCCGATCTTACGGTAGTCGTGGAACTGTGATACTTAGGGGGTAGGGACCTCCAGGGCACAAGGCCAAGAGATCTGACGGCAAGGAAACGCCCTTTTTATACAGGTTTGGGCCTCCCTCAGGATAATAACCCTACGTCATGTTCGTATATATTGATCAGAGAATGTCTTTACAAAGAATGTATCTATTAGTGGCTACCCTAGACCTAATCGGAGGCTATATCGACTAGTTCCGCTGGGCTCGACTCCTTCAAGGCGGCGGGTCTTCTCGTGGGAATCATTGGGGCTTCTAGATGGCTTTAGGCTTCTTGGGAATCGCTGGGGCTTCTGGATGGCTTTAGGCTTCTTGGATCTAACTTGACCTGTCTCTACTTCTAAGACTTGTCCTCCCCTATAGGATTGCTGATCCTTTTATAGGGGGCTCCCTGAGTCGTACCGGACATGGACTTATGCCCGAGTAGAACTCTGGCTTCCTAAAACATCGGGATCGACTTCCTAGTTTAAGGGGTGTCTTCCCTCCTTACGGGGGGTTACCTTATCTCCTGGGATCCTTATGTAACATCCCTAAAGTCAATCCCTTGCGATGTGCATCATGGCATGTGCATCAAGTCAATTATGAGAAGGATTTTGAAATTTTGAAATGTTAAGAGGAACCCTAAATTCTTCCTGAGGTTTTAAAAATCGAATTTCAAATTTGGTCTGAACCACTTAAGCTAAATGGTTCAGAATCATCTTAAGTAATATGCCAAGTATGTATAAATGTTGAGCAATACAAATTTATGTTCAAAAGTGTTTTAGAATCTCTTAGAAAGGAATTAAAATAGAAAATAGAAACCTAAACAGAAATAGAAAAAGGAAAAACCTAACCTATCTAACTCCCCTGCCGAACGGGCCTTCCCCGGCCCAGTTCCTCTCCCGCCTAGGCCTTCTCCCCTCCCCCGGCCCACCTTCTCTCCCCGCAGCACCGGCCTGGCCCACCTGGCCCGCCACCTACCCATCCTCATCCCCTTCACGCCGCCACCCTCTCTTCTCTCTTCCCTAAGCCACCGCAGCAGCCACCTCCTGCTTTCCTGTGCCCCGTGGCGGCCTCCAAGCACCGGCCTCACCACCACCTGCTTTGGGTGAGCAGCCGGCCGCCCCTTCCTCACCTCCCCTTACCCCCCCCGGCCGGCCCCGAGCTCCCTCTCTCTCCTTCTCTCGTTTGCTCCATCTCTCTCGCGCGCCTGCTAGCCCGGCCACTCCGCCTCGACCAAAGCTCGCCTCTCCGCCCCGTCGCCCCGCCGTGCCCTCTGCCTTGGCCGGCCTCGCTGCCAAGCCGCGCCGCCACAACCCCCGGCCCCCAAGCCGCCTCGGTCGTTGCCGCTCCGCCCAGGCCACCCGCCACTCCTCCGTCGCCGTGCTCTGCTGCCTCCCCGTCGCCATCCGCCCCGGCCTCGTCTCGGCTCCGCCCCGGCCACCCCTCCCGCCGGAGCTCCATCGCCTCCTCTCCTCGCTCATCCCCGCCTCGAGCTTCTCCGCCCCGGCCGCTCCCGACGCTGCCCCGCCTCCTAGCTCGCCACCTTTGCCTCCGTCCCGGTCGCCCTTCTCGCTCCGCCCCACCCCGGCGTCAACCGAGCTGAGCACCACCCCAGGTGCCGATACCTCGCCGCACCACCTTCTCCCGCCGAGCAACCGAGCCACCTCTACCACCTTCCCTCGCCGCGCCGCCGCTTCTCTCGCTGCCAGTAAGCTGCCGCCGTCCCCTCCCCTCTTCCCCGGCCTCGCCGCCGGCCATGCCGCGCCGGGCGAGCAATCGGTCGGCCGAGCCCAACGGCCGTCCCGACCGGATCGGTTGGGGCCTTAATACCCATTAAATCGGTCCTTAAGACTAATTAATCCTGCCATTAATTGCTAACCGTATTTAAGAACTATGATTAATACCCTACTTATTGCTAATGATTAGTACCCGACACCATTAATACTAACCCTCGGTCATTAACCGTTAAGCAAAATTAATGTGAGCAATTACTGTTCAGACACACATAATAACTAATGATCATCAATTAATGCTAAACGACCCATTAATGATGTCATTAGTGCACTGTTGAATTCGTTTCAAGGTTATCTCAATGACACCCGGGACCCACCTGTCGGATTATTAATAAAAAGAATAAAGTAAAATGGAAATCTATGACCGTGGGCCCTACCTGTCATAGGCTCGGTCAAACTTTGACCAAGCTGACCAGTAGGGCCCACATGTCATTGACTGTGGCTGGTTTGGAATTAAGTAATAAAAATAAATTTTTATTAATATTATTTTTATTTACTGAGAAAAATACAAAAAGGATTTAAAAATTGAATAAATCTTAGAAAAATTATTTTTAATCAGAAAAATGCAAATAATATATCAAAATGTTCAGAAAAAGGAGAGCTACTCAAATATGTCATTTTCATACATGTTTGCATGCTAAGAAAATCATAAATGGCTAAAAACTCAAATTAGGGTTTCTTCGATTAGCCGGAGAACTTCGGATCGCGATATTTTGAGCGTCCGGACTCCGATTAAATTGATTCCACTTGCATTAGTCTTTATTTTGCATCCTTTATGTCATGACATGCATTTCATCCCATGCCGATGTTCAGCATTTTGATATTTATGATTATGCCCTTTTTCTGGTGTTTTCGTTTTTCTCTGTTAGAGCCGGAGGATCCGGAAGCTTACGATCTCGATCACGAGTAGGGTTTAGTTACAAAGCAACAAGGCAAGCAGCCCCTTTGAACATATTGCCAACACCTACTATTTGTAAAGTATTAGTTGATTTCAAATTCGTTATCGCATGCGTTCAAGTTCTACTTTTCACTAAGTATTAGCCCTATTCCTTTGCATGGAACTTACTTTGTCGCTCAATCAACTCCACCACCACCCCAACCTATCTAGAGTAGTGTAGTGTGTGATTTGACCTTGCTTACTATGTTGTATCTGCTTAGACATGCTTAGACATGTAAAAGTCATAATTTCTTGGATGGCAGACGAATCAACACCATGGGATGGGTTACGTGGTAGGTGGGTGTTCACTAGGGGTTAACTAATGAACTTGCTTAATCATAATTGGGCTTAGACGAGAGGCCATGGCTGGGAGCATGGTGGGTTGTCTCGTCTTCCCACAAGGACCGGTTACCGATATCTCTTCGAACCGAGATTTGCGTACTTCTACACGGGTGGATTATGGGGCCACCCACGACTAAATAATTTGCCTAGACTTAGTGTATGAGCTGCATTAGTTTGCCATTTCCATTTGCCGGGTGCGTGAAAAAGGGGATGTGGTGTGGTACCTCAATATAAGGGTGGGGTCGACACACGGTCTGGGAGACCGGGGATGTACCTCGATTCACAACTTATGGGACCGTGTCGCAGTTGCGGCCGGACTGATGTACATGGACTGGCCCGTAAGGGTGGCTCATACCAAGGTCGAAAGCATTGTAACGGTCGTGTTCGAGACGATCGATACGTGTAGGTAAAGATATACACCCCTGCAGGGTTTAAACTGTTGAACAGCCGTGTCCGTGGTTATGGACAGCTTGGTAAGATTTTGTATCGAATTAGAAAACTACAACAAACTCTAAAACTTGCCAACTCTAAGGCTGAGGTGTTAGCGACTGCTTCCTCCCAGGGTGGTTGAGGAAGAGTCGGAAAATCTAAGGTGTGGTGATCTGCAGTAAGGAATGATCGTGAAGTGTTCGACTCGTCCCCTTTGAAAAGTATTCTAGTAGTCGATTTTCATCTACTTAACTAATATTGTTAAAAGTAAACTAGCTTTCTGCAAAAGTGTCCACAATTACCCATTTATTGATATCTGTGCATCTATTACTATTTTCCCCTTGTAAGTCTTGCTGAGTACAATTTTTGTACTCACCCTGCTATCGTTGACATTTTTCTTGCAGAGGAAACTATCCCCTCCAAGGGTGGTTTCTACCTAGAGATCGACGCCCACGACGACTAGTTGCTAGAAATCTCAGGCAGTGATTCTGCCTAGGGTTTGGCAGCTCGTTTGTTCTGCTGCCACTTTTGGCCTGACCTTTTTGGCTTCGTAGCCATCTTTACTCTTTCGCTGTGTAAGCAACTCTTGTGTGTATATGATGTTGTTAAGTTTTAAGAACTTATAATATCGCATCTTCAGTCGTAGAGTTGCTGTTGTGATACCGGTTTGTTCTCACCTGCCTCATGTGCCCTGCGTGGATGTTATTAAAGCACATGATGCGGGTAGGGTTTCAGAGTCTATATTATAGAGTTGTTAGGTTTAATCACCCCTATGAAGTGACTCTTCTACTGAGAGCTTGGGAGCTATATCATCCTACTCTAGCCGAGTATTAATTTGCCGGGACGAGTTTGGGATTGACGTTCTAGCTCAGTTGGAAAAGAGTGAGGAGACCATATCACCCTACTCAATCCATGCCTTTGGATGCCGGAGCGAGTTTGGGGTTGACGTCTCGGGCTATTCGAAGCCATATCACTCCACTCCTCTTGGAATTGATACCCAAGGTTGAGGTCGGGGTTGACGTTTCAACTTAGCGGGTGATTCCACCTAAAGCTCTCTGTTATAGATTTTGGGTCCTGACAGCTTTGGTATCAGAGCAGGACTGTCTGTAGGACAACCTTTGACTTGGTCGTTGTTGGATCTAGAAGTTACGAAAACTATTTTTGAACCTAAAAAGGATTTGTGAAAAGCATAAGTAGTGATTTTGTTTCCTCCTTATCCTTTTCAATCCTAGCTCTTTTCCTTACCTCTTCGGTTGGTTGAAAAATTGGATTTGCTACTTTTCTACTCCACTCAAACGTTAGAATTCACGTGTGCAGGGAATCCTTACCTTCCCTCTTACCTCGTCCCAGTTATTACCAACTCTACCTGTTGCTCCGTTGATATATTCAGATTTTGTTTTATCTTGGAAATTGCTGAGTTCCTTCAATTTCATTCCATCCCATTTTCCATATGATTCGATCGTGAGTTTGAAGCCACATCTATTCTTTGCTTCAGATGGCTGGACTTCCAGAAGGTAGCCAGTCTGCCACTCGTAATCAAGGTCGTGACTCCGATCACGATAATCAAGGTCGTGACTCTGCCAAATCAAAAAGCCAGGTAAGTACATTGAATGTACTCGTAAGCTATTCCCACAGGAGAGTTATACGGCATTATTTCACGCAGGGTGTGATTCAAGAGAAACAGCTCTACCCTAAGTTGCCAATTGTGCGGAAATGTAAGTTTTCAATTTAAATACGAGAATAGTAGATTTCAAAGCAGTTTAGTAAACCAAAGCAATTCAAAGCAACAAAACATCTCTTGAGGTAGACCCAGCTACCTCCTTTCCTCATCTTCAAGTGATAGCTCAGTCCATACTACCCCGGGCAGTATTACTAGCCTCCTCATTTCATTCCTCAGCTCGTACTATCCCGGATAGTACAGCTAGCCTCCTCAACGCAGTGCTCAGCCCGTGCTATCCCGGATAGCACGGCTAGCCTCCACTTAACTCAATGCTCAGCCCGTACTATCCCGGATAGTACGGCTAGCCTTCTTCTCCTGGAATTCCTTGCTACCAGCCGTGTAGCGTAAGTTGCACCCTGTGGACACATCATGCCCACGTCCTTAGTCCCTTTCCCAAGCTTTCGTAAACAAAACTCAGTCTAACCAATGTGTGGCCTTGCCAGTTCATATCCATAACCGAGGACGCGGCTATTCGAATAGTTTTTAACACTCTGCAGAGGTTGTACGGCTTTACCCACAAGATGCAAGTCCCCCTTGTTGCCAGGTACCAGTGGGCACACTTTGCGAGGTGTGCTGGCAGGGTTATCGCAACAAGACCTTCGCCTGCTTCCATACTAGAGCTGGACCCGCTAGGTGGGTAACCCAACTTTTGCGTCCCAGACCCCAAAAAGGGACTCTCCACCTTTGTGTCGAGTCAACACCCAAACGCCCAGCGGTGGGGGATCTCTAGGACTTTAATTACCTAGTCACATACTTCCTACTTCCCACAGGTCCATACTCTAGTACTTGCCGGGGTACCAAGCCAAGTCCTTCCCATAAAGAACATGTGGATGTACGGTGAGGAACTGGTTTAGTGGCACTTAGGCTCGGTCCTTAATTGATTCGAGCAAGACTCCATTTTCGACTCCATGTTCGTCCCGGACGATCATGCCACCATCAGGTACTCTACACCCCCGAGCTACCCTTAGCATTCTCACCCGAATCAAAATCATCTCCAGTTTTGTTTGGGGTTTAACAACATTTCCTTTCAAATGCCACCTCAGATAACACATGCTATCTGAGGGTTTTATTTTCCCACGTCCCAAATGGGGTTCATGTAATTCGAGCAAAAATTTAGTTTTGACTACAACAGGTCTAAGCATGGCTAATGCGTATAGTCCTAATACTTTTGTTGGTCGCAGAATAATCAACTAATATACCTAGGGCTACAAGGAATCGGATATTCAGACCTTAGTCATATGCATCATAGGGTATAACTAGGTCTACATAAAATACCGTTGACATCCACATAGCATGCAAGTTTCGCAAACAAAATAATTAAATTTCGCACATATGGGATTCAACATGATCAAGGTGGGAATGCTTGTCTGGCAATATCAGCTGGGTCTTGAGCTTGAACTTGATACAATAATCATCCAGAACTTCTCACGCGATTCGTTGTAACGTCGGAACTGGCAGCGTTGGCCTTTATCCTGGTCTTGAACCTGGTACGGCAATGGTCCAAGATCCTTCGTGATCTTTCGTATCATCGTATCTACACATCGGAAGGACTTCGTATAAATAGCGATGCAAGGAAGAACCAAGAGCCTCGAATGCAAAACCAAAATAATGAACTCATGCAACCATAACGCGTTAGACCCTTTCGACGAAGTACCGCAACGTCGTAGCTGCTGCACTGCATTCGGCTGGATTATTGTCTTCAGGGAGATCCTCACTGTCGAGGTCCCTCTTGAGTGTCGGATCATTACTACCGCATTCTTGAATAAGGAGGTGGGGTGCGTGAGGTTAGAACCGGAATTTTTGCGAAGTTGGCGGAAGATATAGAGCGCGAGATAGGGTTTCGGAGGAGGAGTCAGAATATATGGAGTGCGAGAGGGTTTTTGTGGTTGTCAGGTGTTAAGAAGCGAGAATTTGAATCAACAGAGTGGAAAATTGAGATCGTGTTGTCAAAACGATCAAAACGGTATATAATAGTGTTTTTAGGGTTTCGGGCCTGACGGGTCGGACCCGGGCCCGCAAAATATTATTGGGCCCACTAGGGCTCTTGGTTTGGGCTGGATGTGGGCTAGGGTAGGGCTGGACATGGGCTGGGCTTTGGGATTTTGGGTTAACAGAAAAGGGAAATATAAAAAGGAAAATGAATTTCGTGCTTAATGGGCTCAACCTGTTGTGTTCGGTGGGCTGTTGCTGGACGCTTATTGGGCCTCGACCTGCTGGAGGAATAAAAGAAATAAAAAGGAAAAGAAATAGGAAGCGGGCCAGCCGAACCGGCCTGGTGTTCGGAGTCGGCCTGACAAGGGAGACAGGACGGCCTGTTTAGGAGGAAGGGGTCAACTTGCTCGAGGGAAGGCGGTGGCCTGGCCGGGATGGGAATGAAGAAAAGAAAACAGGGGAGGAGGCGGGGAGCTGCGGCCACCGGCGACAGGGAGAGCGATTGGTCACCGGGGAGTTCGCCGGAGTTAATTGATTGCTCGTAGAGATGCTATTCGAGCTGGGGATTTCATTTTTGTGAAGAGAAGGGGTGGGTTCCGTGGGCGTTTGGCTTAGCATCGGAAAGGAGCGGCCCGGGATCATCTCACCGGTGGCGGAGGCAGTGGCGGGGTCGCCAGAGTCCGGGTGGGAGAGAAAAAGTGGCTCGGGTGCTTGAACTGCGGAGAAGCTCGGCGGGTATTGGAGTCGGAACGGAGGGGTCCAACGGAGAAAGGGGAAAAGAGCAGGCGCAATGGAGTTCTCTGCGGCATGAGTAACTGAAAAACGAAGAAGTAGGAGCTAAAGTAGCTCGGGAGATTGCAAAACAAGAACGGAGAGGAGGAGGGTGCTCTCGGGCAGGGAGAATGTAGAAGAACTGGGTGAAGAGAGCTGCGCCTGGTAACTTGGCGTTGGGATAGATCAGTGAGAGTAAAGGCGACGGAAATTTGGGAAAAGAAGAGAAAGGAAGCAGAGGATGGTTTGCTCGATTTGCTAGCTCGAAAAGAAGATTAATAAAGTAGCTCAGTTGAGCTAAAGGAGATGCTCGCTCTTCTGCTTAGCAGGAGAAAGGAGTTGGGGATTAGCGAAGCACACTTGGTATAGAAGTGAGCTCGGGTTGAATTGAATGGGAAAGAGGAAAGCGGCAATGAAGCTCAGGAGCAGCTCGCTGCTTGAGAATTTGAGAGGAGCCACTCGGCTCAGGCTTGGTCAGAAGAAGATGGGGAGCAGCTAAACTTTTGGTGGCGCAGGGAGAGGAGCTGCTCGGGTAGGAGGTTAGCTAGAGGGGAAGCTCGGGAGAAAGAAGAAATGGGGGAGGAGTGCTTGGTTGGAGCAACGGATGGTGAGGAGCTTGGGTGTAGAGGGGGAAAACCAGGGAGGGGGTGAGCCTGGCTACTTATGCAGCTCGGGTTAGAGGTGAGGAGATTAAAGGAAGAAGATGGTAGGTTGGCTCAGCTGCTTGGGAAGGGAGCACATGGCCGGTGCAAACAGCATGTCAGCAGGGACTCAGTGGTGGTGTTGCTGCACAGGTAAGGTTTGGCACCGACGTTTGGTTGTGTTAAAGAATTGGTGCAGTGCGGAAGCAAGAAAAAAAATAGTAGCACAGAATGAAGATAAATATGGGGATGAATACAGGGAAAAGATGAGCTGTTTGTGCTATTACAGCAAGGGAGGTGGGCACCGTATTTGTACTAGCTGGGTGGCGTGTCAACGCTGGCGATGGCGGGAATCTAGCAGAGCTTGGCCGATTGCTATTGAGGAAATGAGGTGGCTGGGCTCTACAGAGGAATGGGGAGGTGCTGGACAATGGGGAATAGTCGCCGTAGCAGGGAGGAATAGAACGATAGCAGAGGGAGAACATGAGGGTTTAGAGAAATATCTCAGATATTTTGGGTGGTGAATTTGGGACAATATTTGGAATATGAAGCGCAACGTTTAATTTCAGAGATGGATTAGGTTCGCTAGGATTAGACTTATACAAATTTAAGGCATCTGGATACCTAAGTCGGCCGAAGTATATCTTGATTTCAAGCCTAGATCAGTTCCAACGTTTTGCACTTTGCGGTACTGTCGTTAACACCAATACGATGTAAAGGGAAGAACTTCAAGGTACAAGACCAAAATGGAACATGTTTTATTATTATAATTACTGTTATTAAAAGTTTTAAATGGTCAAAGATAGGTGAGAGGTCATATTTTAAGTGCTTCAGGAACATTGTTCTAAACATCTCGTTAATGGAATTTGTTTACATGGTTACATGATCAAGACGAAGACAGGAGGGCCGAGGAAGGACAAAGAGCTAGGGTTGTGGGTTCCACTTTTGTTCGAAGAAATCGAAATAGAGTTCAGAGTGCATGTGCACATATACACTTGGGAGTTTTAGCATATATAGGGTTGCGACAAAGCTAGTGTAATCATAAGGGGTCGTGGTGGGCTAGGGTTTGAGGAATAACACCGGTATACTCATGTATATGTATAGAATTTCAGCAGAGTCGAACGATGGTTAAAGTTTTGATCCGTCGTTCGGGAAGGAGGGGTTAGGGTTTTGCGTATATGTGTGTATACAAAAGCAGTATATATGTGCATACGTGGCGAAACAGATGGTTGAAGATCATGGTGTTTGGGAGAGGTTTGTGCCATATATACGCTCAATTTTGCAACGGTATCGCATGGTAGACGAACATACGCACCTACACATGTGGGTACATGCATGTGGAAAACTGCAGGTTTGCATATACAGGCTTGTGAATAACCCGATAGGGTAGAAGACAGGCGGAAGTCACCTTGCGTCGAGGGACGCATGGTGGAAACGGATGAAGAGATAGTCGTGATGGAAATTTTTTATCATATGTGTTGAGAGGGGATCACATGGTAGTTATATCCGTCGACGATATTGTTGCGAGAGAGATGACAAAGTTTTTGATTAGGTTTGTTATGAGAATATTGTTGTTAGCACAAAAAGTTTTTGTTGGCCCTAATTTTCGAGTTTTGAAAAATCAGGATGTGACAGAGCTTGGGAGCTATATCATCCTACTCTAGCCGAGCATTAATTTGCCGGGACGAGTTTAGGATTGACGTTCCGGCTCAGTAGGAAAAGAGTGAGGAGACCATATCACCCTACTCAATCCGTGCCTTTGGATGCCGGAGCGAGTTTGGAGTTACGTCTCGGGCTATTCGAAGCCATATCACTCCACTCCTCTTGGAATTGATACCCAAGGGTTGAGGTCGGGGTTGACATTTCGACTTAGCGGGTGATTCCACCTAAAGCTCTCTGTTATGGATTTTTGGTCCTGACACCTTACCAGACACGTATTGTACTCCGATAATCTAGGGAATCATATACGGATACCTCCATATATACGGGATACTGTACTATCTATCATCAGATTTGAACATCGCTGATCCGTTGACAAAACCTCTCCCGTAGCCGAACCATGAGGCGCACACAAGAGTTGTTCGTATTAGATACCTAAATGACTGACTCTAGTGCAAATGAAAGACTATTGGAAATATGCCCTAGAGGCAATCATAGAGATGATTGTATTTTCTTATGTTCATGATTTATCATTATGTTGTCCTCGAATAATATCATTAAGTGTAGATTAACAAGTATGTGACTTGTTCATGAAACTCCATGTTTATCTGTGTGATGATTATTCTAAAAGGATCCCTGGTCGATAAACATATGAAGACATATATGTCTAGACTAGCATATGCATTGGTTGATGACCATGTTTCACGGGTAGTAGATATGGAGATATCAAGCCGATATTATGGACACATGTTAGAGAACATGGGGTTGGGATCGACCCCTCATGAGACACTGTGGGAAATTTGCATTTTTCATGTCATTAATTAGTCTCATATACAATGTGTATGCTATATCGTTAGATTTGAGATTGTTGTATGTTCTTGAGATATGGAACGACTTATTTAAGGGTTTCCAAACACTATTATGTAATGAGGTAGTTACAAAGGTATCTTTCGGGTTTCTAATGTAGCATGCTGCAAGGCATGCTCGATCAAGATGGGATTTCCCCCTCCACGCAACGGGAGAGATATCTCTAAGCCTCTCGAGTGATCAAGTCCGGAAATACATGGCCATGCTATGGTTAAAGAGTTAACCATGTTCGGGGACTCCGAGTCATGGGATTAAGAAGGAGTGGTCGAGCTATCCAAACAAGGATGACACTTAGTTGCCTTGAGTTTGATCGATATCATGAGGCGAAATGCATATGACTAGTCATTGTAAAGGTTCGTCCGATATGATCTTTATGTATATTTGGGGTTGGCACGTTCTTCTAGGGACCGCTACTGATCATTTGGTCGAATAGGAGTATTCGGACCATGCCAAAAATATATGAACATTTAGGGTCGCATGATTGAAGGACCAAAATCAAAAATGGATTTGATGGAGAAAAAAGAGAAAATCAAAAAGTTCTGAATTAATGGGCCTACCCTCTCGGATGGGCCCTAGGCCCATGAGGGAGAGGAGGCGCCATGGGCTGGGCTTCCCTTTCGAATGGGCCTAGGGCCCAGAAGGGGAGGCACCATGGGCTAAAGGGGTGTGGATGGGCCTTCCTCCCGTCAGGGGGTTTCCACATGGTTTAGTACCACCTTGCTTATGGAAAGAGGAGGGATCCCTATATAAAGGGGGTGGCTAGGAGGACACACACCTTAACCCCAAGCCATCCCACCTCCTAGGGTTTCGGCAACCCCTAAGGTTGCCCTAGGGCAGTCCCATTGCTCATCTCCTTTTTAGTTTTGGTGAAGTTCTTCGTGATCTCTACCTTCCCATCTATAGATTGGATCTACATATTGGTTTTTCCTCCCTTTGCTCGCTTGATGAGAAGCTAGCACTTCCCTCTCGATAGTTCTAGTCCCGTTCACGTGGATACCTTGGAGGCGACATTGCTTCAGCACTAGGATGATCTGCTCGAACAATGAGGAGAAGGTAGTATGACTACTCTGCATCAATGCACGACATCGACTCTACTTCCGCTACGGGTATGCGCCTCGAGTGTTAATCTTGTGATCTATAACTCGCAGTGGTTCCTTGGTTATGTGATATAAATTTTTTGAATTATGCTATCGTAGCCTACCCATAACCCTACAGAGTTGAAATCTCTAAATAGAGCCATTAAATCATGCTTGATAACTTTCCAGAAAGGAAAGAGAAACCATCAAGGCCAGGAGCCCCTTCAGCATAACATCCAAAAACTACTTGTTTCACCTCCTTGTCAGTAAAATCTTCTTCTAGAAATGAATTGTCTTCACTAGATACCTTTTCCTCGTCAAACCAGAAATCATCTTCACTAGATACCTTTTCCTCATCAAACAAAAAATCCTCAGCTAACTAATGTCCAGCTTTGGATCCTTACCAAAAAAATTCTTGTATAAATCTACTGCAAGTGCAAGCATGTTAGGTGTGTTTTATACTACACCATCTGGACCTTCTAATTGATCTATTTGTTTTCTCTTTCTTCTTGCTACTACCTGAAAGTAGGCGGTGTTTCTATCCCCTTCTAAAATGTCTCTATCTCTATACTCACCTAGCATGAATTTCTTCAGTTTTCCACAAATCCTTAAGTTTAGAAGAAATACACTTCATGCTAATCCTATCCTCATCGGAGAGGTTATTCTGTTTAGAAAAAACATCAAGAATGTTGTACTTAGGAATGAGATCTTTCATAAGTTTCTTCTAAGCAGCCTTAATGTTCATATTCTAGCCCTTAAGATGCCTTCTTAAACTCATAATCATATATTGGCAACAATCTAAAGTAGTGGATCTAGGACAAGGAGCATTCTGGGACATGGAAACTACCTCTATGAGTTCTGGCTTTTCCAACCACCATTTCTCAAATTTGAAAGGTTTCTTAACCCCGATATGAGATTGGCGAGGCTTCATAACTAGAGGAATATGGCCACTACCAATTCTTGCTAAGGCAGAAAGGGTAGCTAGAGAAAAGTGTGCAACCCAACATGTAGATACAAAGATCCTGTCAATGGCAGCCATAATCAAGTTCGGTTGATTATTGGTCCAGGTATAATACCTATTGGCCATCTTGAGTTCCATCAAACCCATACTGTTAATCTAGTCATTGAACTTAGTAGCCCAACGTTAGGAAATAACTCCATTTTTTTGTTAGTACTAGTTCTAACTAAAGTAAAATCCTCCCAATTAGAATTGGTAAGGAAATAGCAGATCCCAAACAAGAGAGCTCATCTAAAAAGGCTTGTTTATGTTCTTCATAAGTTGAGCCATAAAAAAATACCCAAGTGAATTGATCCTTTTTGTATGTAAGAGAAGTCAGGACATAAAAGTGTTTAATAACACAGGTCAAAACTTCCAACACTTGTTCATTATTTATCCCTGTCCTCCTTATAGACTGCATCTTCCATGATTACTAACTAATTGTCTAGATACATAGACATTGACACAATTTCAGGCTCCCAACTATCAGGACCATCAAAATTTGTATCAACCTCAAAATCTATTAAAGCCATATCAGCTAAGATTTGGTATGAATTAGAACATATTGGCTACGCAAGCCATTGTTTTTGTTGGTCAAGTACATGATTATCACCTGGAGCCCAAGTGTGTAATCCTTTTGGTCTACTAATCCTCTTATTAGGAGTTTGAGTATCTAGACCCAAACTAGAGGTAGCTATGTTTTTGGTGTCCAATCTTCTGAGTATCTTGTTTATCCTCCTCATCCAAATCATCCACCTCATCATCATCATCGGCCCCATCATCATCATCGTCATCATTAGGGCCTTTGCCAGGGCCACTGCCCCCAATTTCCTTGCTGTCTGGAAGCTCCATAGTGAATTCAGTGAGATACAACTTCTTTCTCATCTGCATGACTCATGACATCAACGTTGATCCTAATCACCTCATAAAATGACTTGAATATGCCAGGCAGTAGCCCTAGATACTTGGCAATCTGAAATATCACAGACCATGAGCACCATTTAGGAGGCACCCTCTAAATTGAATCCATATTTCTTGTAGTTCCCCAAGCTCATCCAAATCACCTTCCCATTCCACAATCTTTAATTAACCTTCTTGGTCCCCTCCTTCAAATTGATAGAAGGGATATGTACCACATGGTTGACCTTTTCTTTTAGGGCAGACACAAATAGTTTTTCATATGCTTCTGTGCCAAGTCATGAAGAAAAAACATAAACTATACTGCAAGTCTAAACTCTTGTTCACCATGAAATTTATTGTTGATAGCCTAGAGCCAAGAAACTGCTCTTGAACCTTACTCCATTTAAAATATCTAAGGCAACAATAAGTAAGAGATAAAGGAAGTTCAGGTCATTCCCCTCTTCTAGAAGGCATAGAGAGCCTAGATTGTTTGCAAAATAGCACAAAGAAAAGAAGATCCTCTACACTGATTTGTCAGGTTTATTGACCATTATGAGGTTTGGTCACATGCGTCGTCTACAATGGCTCTGATATCAATGAACCGACCCCAAGCATTCCAGAACTTTTCAACATCACCACCAGAAAGAACATGACTATCAACAAAGAGTTGGAGAATGAGAATAGGATTGCTGTAGTGACCCAACTTAACAACCTTGTGCAACTAATTGAATTATCAACCTATGGATCTTGTTATGTGGCCTTATTATGGACTGAAACCACAAGGGCACCATCCGATGGAAGTTAAGCACTATGGGGAGTACACAGCCAGCTCAGCTTATGAGGTACAATTCCTTGGATGCTACCCAACGTTCATGCCAGGGAAATTTTTGAAAGGCATGCACAGAGCCCAAATGCAAGCTCTTCATAGTATCCTCACGACAGATGCTTTAGCATTGGGGGGTTGGCCACACGGTCCTACCTGCCAACTTTATCTTGGGGCGCATAAGACGCTGAGTCATGTTTGCAGAGGCTGCCCCTTGACCACTACTACAGAAAGTAATATCTCAGACTGTTCCGAAAGCCTATCTCAGATGGTTTCCTGAACCGTGATGAGGTCACCTAAAATCAAAGACAGCCTTTGAATCATCTATGAAAACGATTTTTTTAACATAGACAATTTTGTTTCAAAACTGTCTATGATATGTCTATTATCACATATGGTTTCGTTTGAGAACCGTCTGCGATATCTTTTCAGGTGCCAACAAAATAGTTTTAATGGGTAGCCAATGAAGAGAACTATCTGTGATATCTTTTCACATGTCAAAAAAGTTATTTTAATGGCTAGCCCAATGAAATGCTAGCCACTAAAATAAAAAATAGTTTCAAATTACCACAAGCATTGACCATTCAAGATGATTCATGCCACAAAATATGAACAAGAACCAATTACATCACAAACTAAAGCTGAGTCCGCTATCCAAATTGACATGATGGAATGAATGAATGATACAGTGAGAACTACTGAGCCCTCGGTACAGAATACACAGAAATCTCTCAGCAAAGCAAAAAACCTCGTGAAGTAGCACAAATCAGCAGCACTACACAAAATTACCATAGGAAGATGCTTAACCAGATCGTTTAGAAACCCTTGTGATAGATGACTGACTTGGTCATCGCGGCACTAAGGATGTGGAGGACTACCTGCCACTAGCAACGGGGAAGCGCAAAAGGTACAAATCAGTACCGCAAAAACCAACAAAAAGTTTGGGGAATCAATGAATCAAACCAACCTATTCGGGATTGCGAATCTGCAGAGTCAAAGGGTACTCTAGTGAAGAAGAGGGCGATGATGCCTTTCCAACTCATCGTACCTAGCGGCCTTGTCAAAGCAACACAAAAATCACGCAAAGCATCCGCCCTGATGAACAAAAGAGCATACGAACAAGGGAAAGAATTCGGGGTTGAGGTGGTGTGTGAGTTTGGGGCTTACGTAGATTACGTAGATGAGATCAGAGCCGGTCCTGATATATTAGATTATGTGGGGCTTTTATTTAGATATACACTTGAAAACGTGTCTATATCTCTAACAAACCCAAAATTCTCAGCTGCACACATTCAGTGTGCAAAGTCATTTGATGCACTCTTAATTCAAGGAAATAAAATGATCATCTGACTCGATATCACACGAACCGCTTTTATGAATGTTTCTACAAACTTGGTATAATGATTTTGGAGTCCAATAAAATCTCATGACTTCAGGTTTCTTGAGCTAAGTAAAAGATAAATATACTTTCAAACATCTTAACTCCCTCGAATATATTTCTCTGTGAGACATTTGCAAAATTTACCATAACTAACGGCACTCCCTCTATCCAAAATTATAGGTTGTTGTTATAGGTTGTTGTTAGATGCACATGTTTAACCTTCTAATACTTTGTCCACTCACTAGTACAGAAACGTATATCCGTTGCGGCATATACGAGACGGTCAGAGAAAAACACCACGAATAACATATATCAGAGGCGGTCAGTACGAACAAACCGCCCCCCAACAACGAGTTTGGGAGAAACCGCCTCCGATAAGCACCACATCCGAGGCGGTCAGAAAAAAGTTACCGTCTCCAATATTATCCGAGGCGGTTCCCTGAGATTAACCGCCTCGGATAATTGTCAAATCTACGGCGGTTATATACTGTCAACCCCCCGGATAATTGAGTACATATTAGAGGTGGTTGTTGGTATATAACTGTCTCCATATAAATAATATCCGAGGCAGTTATGTGGATCTAACCGCCACCAATATGTTGTATAGTATTAAATGCGTTGCGCGAGTAGGCAGACGACCAGATGAGGATATGTCTTAAATGTGGCGATTTGCTGACAATTTTTTGAGCTATTTCCTAGCGATTTTTTAGTGCAGAAGCTAAATTTGGAAGAGTACTTGGAGATAATACTTCCTTGTTGATTTGCAAAGGTTAGTGCTTTGTTTTTGAAACATTTTATCCAATAATTTGGTGATTTTGTTTTGTTTCTTGGACATTGAACATATTGAATTATATGATCATATTAGATTCATGGAGATTTTTGATTCATCATATAGTTGAATGCATAGCAATTGTGTGTTAAGGTATCCAAAATTTGAAGGAATTTTGTGGCTAAAATGGAAAAAGCAAAGAATGATGGATTTATTTTTGTGGCTTAATTTTCATATGCAATAAATAGTACTAGGGTTAGTTATAGTATAGTAATTAGTAAATTAGTTAGGTTAGTTAGGTTAGCTATATTAGTTAGTTTGTTAGTTAGGTTAGTAATTATTTTTAGAATTCGATTAGGTTAGTAATTTAAGAAATGTTAAACTCATGTCACGAAGTCGATGCACTTTATATTTGTAACTTAAATTTCAACTTTTCATATGCACGGGTTAGATGGATTGGTTGTGGATGTACGGAGCTCGCAACACAAATGCGTACAGAGATGGAGTAAGAGCATTTATGGCAGCTGCGGAGGCGGACATGTTGAGAAACGATAGAGCAGACACCTATTGTCCATGCTTGGAATGTGGTAACATAAGGATTTTTGAGCTCCATCATATCGAGTTCCACTTGTTCAAGAGAGGTTTTAGAGAAGGGTATTCAACTTGGACCAAGCATGGTGAAGATCAAGCTGTAGCATCAGATGATGATATTCTTGCTGATGAAGAAGCAACCGATATGCCATTTGACATCGGTTGTGATTCACACTATCAGATGTCCGATGATGTCGACTTAATGCCTGACCTGGAACAAATGTTGCGTGATTTCAAAGGGCATGAAACCGACAAAGAGTACCTACAATTTATAGGTTTGATGGGGGCCTCGAAAAAACCGATATTCCCAGGATGCAACGCTAAGTTCACATTGTTACATGGCATGCTTGAACTATTTAAGCTGAAGACGAGCAACAACTAGTCCGACAAGAGCTTCAACGAGTTGTTGGGTCTCCTAGGGGACATGCTTCTAGAAGAGAATGAGTTACCCATAAACACATACAGAGCGAAGAAGGTGATTTGTCCCTTGGGACTAGAAGTTGAAAAGATACATGCATGTCGGAACGATTGTATCCTATACCGGAAAGAGTCTACGAAGTTACATTCATGCCCTGTGTGCAAGGCTTCTCGGTACAAGGGTAAGATTGGACTAGATGGATCTGAGTAATGCGTCAAGGTGACAAAGGGGACTCCTGCCAAGGTTGCTTGGTACCTGCATGTAATCCTACGCCTGAAGTGTTTATTTCCGAACCCAAAGAAAGCAAAACTATTTCGCTAGCATGCCAAAGAGCAGAAGACATCTGATGGAAAGCTAAGACACCCTTCCGATGTTATCCAGTGGAGAAATATCGATAGGAAGTATCCTCTGTTTGCTACGGAAACCAGGAACGTAAGGTTTGCGCTGAGTACAGATGGAATGAATCCATTTGGGAACATGAGCAGCTGACACAGCACCTGAATGAAGTATGTACAACCTACCTCCCTGGCTTTGAATGAAATGGAAGTACATTATGATGTCCATACTTATTGAAGGGCCTAAGCAACCTGGTAACAACATCGATGTGTATTTCCAACTGGTGATGGATGAACTAGAAACATTGTGGAACATAGGAGTGGAGGTATGGGATACGGACAAAAGAGAATACTTCACTATGTGGGCCATGCTATTCTGCACAATCCAAGACTATCCCGCTCTCGGCAACACCTCTGGTCAAACGGTGAAAGGACACAAAAGTTGTGTCATATGCATGGAGAATACCGTCAACTTAAGTCTCAAGAATTACAGGAAAGTCGTGTACATGGGTCACCAGCGGTTCCTGCCTATAAGGCACCGTTACCGGAGGTGGAAGTCCCAGTTCAATGGGAGAACGGAGAATGGTGTGAAACCACGGCCATTCAGTGGTGCTGAGATATTCGAGAAGGTTAATGATGTCAATGTCATGCCTGAAAAGGGTCGAAAAAAAAGGCCACACATGAATCTGCATACTGGAAGAAGCGATCGGTGTTCTGGGACTTACCATATTAGAAGGATCTAGTTGTCCGGCACTGCATCGATGTGATGCACATAGAGAAGAATATTTGTGACAGCATGCTGGGTCTGTTGCTAAACATGAAGGACAAGATGAAGGATGGCGTTAAGGTCCAACTTGACATGGTTGATATGGGAATCAGACCCGATTTGGCGCCTGTAATTCTACCTAACGGGAAGACATACATCCCCCTGCATATTACACTTTATCCAAGGTCGAGAGAACCGAGTTCTGCAAGTTCTTGCATGGTGTGAAAGTTCCGTCGGGTTACTCCGCCAACATAAAGAGGCTCATCTCAATGCAGGACTTGAAATTAATTGGCATAAAGTCTCATGACTGTCATGTTATGATGACACAGATGCTCCCAATTGCAATCAAAAATATTCTGCTGTCGAACGTCCGAGAAGCAATCACGAACCTGTGCTTCTTCTTTAACAAGACTTCCTAGAAGGTGATGGATGTGTTCGAAATAGATGATCTGGAGTTAGTAGCGGTAGAGACTATATGTCAACTAGAGATGTTTTTTCCACCATGAACATGTGCTTCTTCTTTAACAGGATTTCCTAGCAGGTGATGGATGTGTTCGAAATAGATGATCTGAAGATAGCAGCGGCGGAGACTATATGTCAACTAGAGATTTTTTCCACCGTCCTTCTTTGATATAACGGTGCATCTCAGCGTCCACATTGTGCATGAAATCAAGATGTGCGGCCTAGTTGAAAGAGCATCTAGGCTCCTAAATGGTTTGATGGTTAACGGCAACCCAAATTGGAATCTAATGTTTACAATGAGTGTAAGCAGGATGAGTAGGTTCCATGAAGAGGATTCATCCAGGAAAGGATGACCACCCAAAAGTACAAAAGTGGTTTCCAGGACAAGGAGATAGCTGTGCTAGGCAGCTATGCCACAGCTGTGAAGAAGCCGGTGCTGTGCAAGGAGTTGCAAGCATGGTGATGGTGGCTTGATGCATTAAGGGCCGTGACTACAGTTGGTGGAAGTTGAAGTCTAGGTTTGCTAGTTTTCTTGAGTCCTTAGGAAATACCTGTACTATTAAGAAGGATGAAGTAGCAATGATTCCTTGGAGTTCCTTTTGCTCAATGCTTAGAGTGTTGGACAGTGGCACTGATGCTTTGAGGTCAGTGGCCCTGTAACAACAGTTTTGCACAAGTGTGAAACTGGGTTGTGCTAGCACACTGCTGTGCTAACTTCCTAAAACCCTAGAGCCAAGTTACCTGTGTGGCACAGCTGTGTCACAGGTGAACTACCAATCTATGACTCAGGTACATCTCTGTGCCAGGGGAGAGCTTGTAAATGCTAAGAGAACTATACTGCAATAGTCTGTCTGCCGAGTCAGAAGATTGTTGGAGGTTCTCTCCTAAGTAGATATCAGAGTTAGTGTGTGCACTGAGGGTATGTAATGTGCCAAGACCAGGCTGAGTAGTGAGGCTACATCAGTTAGGGTTTCACCTGTGTCAGCCTCCGGTGACACAGGTGTCGGTCTGTCTGAGCCGGTTACCATTGTGCGTTGTGATTAGCTGTGTCACCGATGCCTGTCACCGGTGACCTACTTAATCCTATATGGCATGAGTGTAATGGTCAGGTTCCTATGGACTATATATAGAGGACCAGGGGAGGTCTCAAACCTCAACCTTTGACAAACCTCTGCAATCCATTTCGACCGTTGCAAACCTCTTTTCTCCTGAACAGAAGTAAACATTCCTAAGTCTTAGTTCAAGAGAGAGTTAGAGCTTTAAGCAGTGAGCACTGGTTCCTCCAAGAGTTATTGTTGCAGATTCTTTCTTGGAGTGTCTACTCCTAAATAGACGTAGGAGTTGCTGTGACCACCCAAGCTTGTGTGCGCTGGTACAGTAGTCTGTAAAGGTGATTTGAAGTCTACCTGCTGCAAGGCAAAAAGACTTCCACAAGCAAGAGAAAGAGACCTGAGAACTCAGATATTCGGAGAACAAACACAATTTAGTGCTGGAGATCTCTTCAAAGTAGCCTCTCCAACGGAGACGTACCATCTCTGAAAAGAGTGGGAACTTCGGTTAAAAACCCCTTGTCTCTCTGAGTACTTTTTAGTCTGTACTTACTTGCTCATCTGATTTGCATGCTTGTGTGATTTACTGATATACATAATCTAGCTGCAATCCTTTCTCATTGCCTGTGTTAATCTAGCTGTGTTACAGTTGCCTTATTGCTTATCTCATATCTGTGCCAGTTACCTGTTACACAGCTATCTGTCATATATCTGTTTAGGGCTTTTAGATTACCTGTGTTAGCCACCTGTGTGACAGCTACATGTTAATTTACATATGAAATACTGCCTGAGTAGCTGACCTATCTCACAGCTAGCTAAACCTTTAAACCTGCTAAGTCTTAAACCTGTTAATTTTGAAGTAATTGTTTAAAATTTGGTTAGCCTCCTATTCACCCCCCCTCTAGTCGGCACCTACGATCCTTTCACCAGTCTTCCTTCGGACCATGTACGCATTTGAAATATTCATGGGAATCTTGAAGCACTATGTGCGAAATAGGTACCGACCAAAGGGAATTATTGTCGAAGGTTACGCTGCAGAAGAGGTTGTCGAATTCTGTGTTGACTACATGGAGTCGAACCAACTGATTGGCGTGTCACGCTCCCGGCACGAAGGAGGCTTGATGGTGTTGGGACCATCGGGAAGAAATCAATAACCGCCGATCAAGATGGGCACGCTCTAACCCATTTCATGATATTGCAACACACCACTGCTATTGCCCCGTACATGGATGAGCACATGACAAAGTTAAGGCAAGAGCATCCAAATAGAACCGATGCGTGGAGAACAAGAGAGCACAACAAAGAATTCAACAGGTGGTTCAAGGAGTGTCTCCGCTTAGGTGCCCCTAGTGATATGCTAACTTGGTATGCGAAGGGACCAACATTCAAAGTTCTCACTTGGCAAGAATATGATATTAACGGATACACATTCTAAATGAGAGATCAAGATAAGAAAAGCACATTTCAAAATAGTGGGGTCCGCATAAGGGCTTTTGACATGAGCGGGAAACGGAGCTGGTACTATGGGTTCATTGAGGATATTTGGGGGTTGGACTATGTGTACTTCAAATTTCCTTTATTCCGGTGTCATTGGGCCAATCTCCAATCTATGAAGGTCGATAAGTATGGCTTAACATCAGTAGACCTTGAACGGATCGGTTTCAAGGATGGCCCATTTATTCTAGCCAATCAAGCTCACCAGATCTTTTATGTCACTGACCCGGCAAAGAAGAATACTCATATTGCCATGCAAGGTAAAAGGATGATTGTTGGAGTTCAAGACGTGGTAGACGAGGACAAATACAAGATATTTGAAGATACGTCTCCGATCACACATACCATAAGAGACACGATTAGCGATGAACCTAATGAACCATGCTACGTACGTGATGATCATTAAGAAGGGCTAGAGTTCGAAGAGGAAATGTCTCTCAAAAAAAAAGAAACGCAAGCAAAGGCGATGAAATAATTTGAGATGTTCGTTTCCATTTTGTTGTCAATTTGAGAAGTATATTTGTGATGTCTATGTGCAAATGGTGATATATTTGAGATGTTTATGTTTATGTGCACATGGTGATATATTGGAGATGTTTGTGGTAAATGTTCTGGAATTGTAAACTTAATTCTGCCGTCTACTATCAGTTCTGAAATTACCAACTGTACTCTGCTGTTGTCTGAAAGTTCTGAACTATACATCTACCTGACAAAAAATATCCGAGGCGGTTAGAAAGTCAAAACCGCCTCCTTTATAAACTATCTGAGGCGGTTACAAAGACCAAATTGCCTCCTTTATGGACTATCCGAGGCGGTTAGGAATACACAACCGCCTCGGATATCTACTTATCCGAGACGGTCAGATCCACTAAACCGCCTCCTTTTTCCTTATCCGAGGTGGTCAAATCCTTGTAGTCGCCTATGTTAGTTTATCAAATATAACCGGCACTGCGCCATGACTATGCGTTCTCCTTTATTCCCTGGCGCTCACGACTCCACGCCGTCGCCCCGACTGCTCCACACCGCCGTTGCCGAGGTTCCCGAGCCCGAGTGCATCGCCCCTGTCGCCGTGCACCACTCCCTCCTCCACGGTACGTCCTCGTCCCCAAGCACCGGCGGCCTTGTCCCCAAGCGGCGGCGACTCTCGTCCCCAAGCAACGGCGCCTCCACGGCGGTGTCCTCGTACCCAAGCACTGGTACCGGCGCCTCCCTAGACACCGGGCTCCTCCCCAAGCACCTATGCCCAAGCCCCGGCCTCCTCCAACCGTAAGGTCTTCCTCCTCCTCCTCCCCAAACTACTATAACAATGTAAATTTTATACATATTGACCATTGTTTAGTGCTTTGTTCCCTCCACGATACAATATATATATTTACTAGTAACATGATGTTTTGATTTCTAAATTCGAATGCCATGGTGGAAGAATTATCAAGGCCTAGCTGTTATATGTGTTGTAAACATCAATTTTCAATTTCTGTGATGTTCATCTTTTCACGTCAATGTTCCTTGATCTGCCAAGAATTGCACCGATCATTTGCATTGCATTGCATAAAAAAATGAACAGGAGCATGCTACTAGCAGAGATCAGTGGTATAGGAAAAAAAGATCAAGAATACTCTAGTCTTTGTATATTCATCCCTTTCTCAACTGAATCTGGAGCTAACAGGTTAGCCAAACAGTTATTTATAGCTTCAGAGTTCTCAAATGGAGTAGAAAAATTGTGGAGTTAGGATCTGGTATTTAAAAAGGTGAAGTGGAGCTCTGCCAAAACACACCTAAGTTTGAACACACGAATTGTATTTTCTATTTTGACCCAACATCCAATAGCCCAATACTCACTTCGGTGCATCATCTATCTTCTGAGAGGCATACCCAGATGTGACGGAGGAAGACTGGGCGGAGTTCAAGGGCTTGAAGTCCTTAGAGGAGTTCAGTGCCAAAAGCCAGAAGGAATAGGAGCTAGCCAGGAGGAACAAGCACCCACACTTTCTCGGCACCTTAGGGTACATGGGTCTAAGAAGAAATGGGCAAAGGAATACGAGGAAGCGGAGAAGCACGGTATGCAGCCGGTGTTCTCCGATTTCAGCGATAGCCGCATCTGGGACTGGTGCAGGGCAAGGACAAAGGTGAATCCTCGTGGGGAACGCGTCTAGCGAAACCCAGCAGAGGAGGAGGTCTACCAGAAAATGGTGGGCTGAATGAGCAGGCAACTCAAGGCACGTTTGTGCCAATTCGGGAGAAGGATATACTCTCCAAGGCCATCGGCACCGGGGAGCCCTATAGACGCACCAGGGGTTTTGGAAATCTCGCTACATGGGGCAAAGCGCTCACCAGCGATACACAGGAGGCACGGAGGCAGAGCAAGAAAGTAAGGGCTGAGCAGATGAAAGAGGAGATAAAATCCTCCCTTGAGGCGCAATTCGAGGAAAGAATGAGAGCCATGGAGGAGAGGCTATCAACACAGTACCTCCAAGACAGGGTGACAGTCGCAAGCCCAGGTGCCCACCGCAGTAGCTGTGCCTCGGGCACCAAGGAATGTTCTCCAATCGATCAAATCGAGGGTCCAATGCGGTGCAAGATGTAGATACAGTTTGCTACGACAAACTTTGCAATGGATACAGCCTATAGTCAGGTGTGGCTATCTTCTCCTGGAACGGTGTCCCCTTAACACCAGGTTTTGCGAGAGTGCAGGTGGAGTCAATTAACTCGACCTTCGCTAGCTGTCCCCTATCGAACGCATGAGAAGGGGATGAGATGCAGAAGCTAGACGACGCTGTCGGGTCTTTCGTTCAGTGGCCAAAGAAGGACATAGTCCTCAAATCAGCACTGAACACGTCATCTGATCCTCCATGTTTGCCGGTCGGTGGGATGATGAGGTTTTCACCAGTGGTTGATCTCTCTTCACCGGTGATTTCCAAGCTACTCAGCCTCCCTCAGCCAATGCCGACAGTACCAAATGTGGAGGTTTCTCATCATTCGGTACCCCTTCAACTCTCGGCAGTACCAAATGTGGAGAGCTCACGGTCTCGTTGTGGTCAAATAAAGACTCAAGGGGCCACATCGAAGCTAAAAGTTTCCCGGTCGAAAAAGTTTGCTTTGAATTTCGTGGTTCATGTTGAATATCCTATGGCGGAGTTAGCTCGTCAATATGTGCCGGGACAACCTATGGTGGATGCTAACATGAACTTAGGGGTAGCCTGCCGGACGCTTCATGATCATTACCTTGACATGTCAAATAGGTCGTTTCCAAACACACTAGTCAGCATCATGGTGGACTTCAAGGAGCAACACTTCAAGCACACTCTAGGAAATTTCTTCCCGGTGGAATTCTCTGACTTGTTCAACATGTTCCACTTCCGTGACCTAGACGCGTCCTCATGAGATGCTTCACGCTGAAAGATCTTATAACACAGCACCGCTTTGTTCTATTACCGCTAAGTGCATAATATAACTCATTGTTCTCCTATACTCAGATACATGATTGATCTGAGCGAGAAAAGAAAGATCCACAAATATGTGGGGTTTGGCGACCCAAATTTGATCTCGACGCAAACCATCGTGACAAATAGGAACCTGGTGCAGGATTATATTCTGCATTTACTCCATGAGTACTCACACAAGATTACATACATGTTGCCTATAACATCGGGTAAGCCATATCCTTTGCAAATTCTCATCGTTCGACAACTAAACATATAATAACTTCGCATCGTATAACCAGGGACCATTGGACCCTCATCGTGATCGTGCCAAAAAATAATAAGGTATATTACCTTGATTCCATGAGGCGTAGCCATGACCAGCGCAAGACCGCGTACTTGGACATCGTGGGTTTACTCGATGAGTGAGTACCAAAATACTCCTCTTCGTCAATGCCTATTCTTTCTTGTTCCGAAATAAAAAGACATTTTGATGCTAATTGTTCTGAATCACTTAGAGTGTTTGACACGTACGTCAAACAAGGAGGGAGGCACAAGGAAGGAGTGCCCGTTGAGTTACATCATGACTCCAAGTTTAGGGTATTCATTCATGTCCTTGACTCTTCGTACTAATGCCATCATACTCCTGCTCTCTATACCTAATCGATATCCCTTGTGGGTATTATGTGAGCTTCCACATGCTAGCCCCTTGCAGCAACCCAAAGTACGATGATCTAGTGATACGGAACCATCGCCACTAATGCCTAGTGTTTAATCATGCTATTCGCCTTGACTGTAAGCTTCATGTTTTCAGGAAGGGGTGAAACTCATGACAATCAAACAGTTGGAAGATATGGACGTCGCCCAAATCCGGTCGCACATGGCTAACTTTCTAAACAACGAGGTCATTAGTGCTGAAGGACGGTTCAATTACTCGGGGGTAAGCTAGGAACGTAGGATTGTGATTAGTCAGTTCATGAGTTAGGTTTCTAGTTTGGGAGCATCAAACTTTGTAGTTATCTTTCAAACTTGTGGTCTCCAATGATAAGTGCACTTGAAGTTTTTAAATGTCATGTTTACTTTTTCTCTCAGTGTTAACGTATATGTGGGTGTGAAATAATTTTAACTTTTTCTTGTGAATGTTACTGTTTAACAAATGAGACTTCTTCTTTATCAGCAGATATCATATATGGAGGCTGCGGCGAGTGGTTCTATGTCATGTCAACCACTTAAGAGACGTGCATTTTTTTGAATTGATCTATATCTTGGCTGTGAATTGAGTATGTCACAAGTGAACTTCTTATGTAATACTATTTATATGCATATGTTTGTGAATGTTTCGAGTTTAGGTCTTGTGATCAATGCGATAGTGAATGATTTGAACAGCGTGATATATATATCTGTTGTATATGTGCTGTGGTTTGGATATTTCATATGAACTGCTTTGTTTTTCAGGGAGGCTAATAAACCTGGCAAAATGTTGCCTGTTTAAAAAAATATCCAAGACGGTTGTAGCTTAGAAACCACCTCCAAAATTTGAACAAACCACCTCCGATATCGTACTAATGGAGACGGTTATTATGCAACAAGCGCCCGGATAAACAGTTATCCGAGGCAGTTGATAATAATCAACCACCTCAGATAATCAGTTATCTCAGGCGCTTAAAAGTTTTCAATTGCCTCGGATAAACGGTTATCCGAGACGATTAAGGTCGTTAACCACCTCGGCTAATGAGTTATCCTAGGGGGTTGAGGGCGTTTAACCGCCTCGGATAAGAGCTTATCCAAGGCGGTTGCATAACCGCCTCTGATTCGTGCCCCATATCCGCAACCACTGTTTCGAGGCGGCTGGTATAACCGCCTCAGATGTTATATTTCGACCGCCTCGGATAACGTTTTCTGTACTAGTGACTAATATGTGTGAAAGCACATAGATTGACTATGAAATTAATGTCACTAGATTTGTCTTATAATTTTTTTCACAATATGTATTTGTAAATAGATGACTTCCTGCAGTCAAACTTCTCTAACTTTGACTCGTAACATACATTTAAAAATTAGATTGGTTAGGTGAAAATAATGTCATTGGATTGGTCTTGAAAAGTATTTCGATAGTATCACAATTTGTACTAACATATTCATACCAAAAGTAATAGTCATAGTTGCATGTTGGAGACTATACTTATATCTAAAATATCATCTATTTATGAACGGAGACATAGTTATGCTTCAGATTGTAGTTAAGTCTTGAATTGGAGACTATGAGAAGTAAAAGACAATAGTAACTACATGACTAATTAACTTCAAATCCTTCTTAAATAATTGAATATCTTATTTTATGCGAGAATACAAGGGAGCGATGTTAACACTAGAGAATGAGAAGCGAAGGGGAAGGGTCGAGTCGTCGGAGGGATACAGACTCAGCACACTATGACACAAGTATCAGCGAAGGACTCACTCCTTGCTCCTATCTTCTTTCCTGCTGCGGTGAGTGGCAAACGTGGAGGTGCCATGGGTTTTTGGGCTGGGCCTTCCAATGACTCATTGCTACAATTTAAGCCCGATACGAGTACATAGGTTGGAGCCCCTGCCACTTGGGGCCCAAGGCGGTCGCCCCATTTTCCTAGCCTTCGGGCCGGCCTTGGATGAGATCCTAGGCTAGCTTTATGGCCACGGCGCCACGACAGGGTTGGCTGCACTGATTCTATGCCCATCACCGCACGTGCGGGAGGAGCTAAGTTGAGGAAGAGAAGTTGATGTCGTCTACGGTGGGGTGGCAGAGGCAAGGCACCTAGCTCGATGATGCAGCAAACCAGGTGAGAGGTGATGGGGCTCCACTGCTTCCATTGTGCCTCCATCATGGGAGCTTCTCTCTCCTTGTGCAGTCTCTAATGGCTGGGATGAGCGGAAGGAGGAGGGGCGCGAGGTGCAAGTTGCCACCGTCGGCCGCACCAATCAGCCATGCACAAGCACCGCCCCGACTGGCAACTAGATCTAGAGGAAGAGGAGGGAGGAAAGGGCAGTTGAGGAGGAGAACGGAGGAACAGGGGCGGCTAGATCTGGAGGAGGAAGAGGGAGGTGCAGGGCGACGGAGAGGAGGTAGGGAGTTTAGGGTTACAACTTATACGGGTGTGAATCGATCGGGTGGGCTTTACTTTGGGCCAAGTCGATTCACGGACAGGCTCTAAATAAAATTCATATTTCATGTTACGAGATTCACATACGGTTTTGCAAAATAACCCTATCACTTGTAATATTTCATTGATCATAGACTTTTGCATATTCTAAAACGACACAAAGGTAGTAATATGGAGCATCCCAATCTAGTTCATGGGGGAGGGGGTGGGGTATGTGTGTAGGATGGGGCACCGCGGATTAGTTGTAGGAGATGGAGAGACAATAGGCTCTTGTTGGTGATAGAAGAACGCAACTAGTCCGAGCTAAGCTCTAAATAGTACTCCCTCCATTTTAGGTTATAGGGTGTATTTTGACTATTCAATTTCATGCTTTGATCGAAAAAAATTTAACAATATTTTATTAATAGTTCTAAAAATTATAATCATAAGAAAGTATTTTTGAATACAAATCTGAAAATACTGATTTTATTTATCATAACATACGTATTATTAAATTAATTATTGATTAGAACATGAAATTGCACAATCAAAATACGCTTATTATTTGAAACGAAGGAATATATCAAGCAAGGCCCTCCTCAAAATGCGAATTTTGCACAATGAAACGTTGTGACGTGGTACAATTTACTCACTTAATTTCATGTAATGTTATGATTTGAAGAAGCTAAACAATTACTATTATTTATTTATTTAAGATGGAACATTATAATTCCATTAGCCGATGCGCGCAAAGGTCTCTAGGCACAAAGCGTGGTCAGTACGAGGTTGACCAGCACACAACGACGCCAACAAATGTGTGGCCTTCGTGCGGTCTCTAAAAACCTCTTCAATAGTATATCTTAGTATTTCTTTAGTCATACAATATAAAAATTTTGTTAATATAGAAAAGAAAGAGTAAAAAAATATAAACTTTTCTTCTCTCAGCTAAAACAACGCTCCACAGAATACTCGATGACGAACAAAAGGAGGAGAAAATACTTTGCTTCTCGGAACATCATCCTTAACGGAGCGCATTCCTTTCTCGAGCTACGTAATCCTGTAGTAACAATTTTATTTTAGGTGAAGATTCTTTGACTCCTACAATTTTATTTTAAGTGAAGATTATTTTGACTGCTCAAAGTACGAAAGATTCCAGCCTCCGTTGCAGCCACCTTACGGTTATCCTAATTAGCAACTAGCTGGGTGAGACACACTCTTGGAAATACGACTTATCCATTTCCAAAATCGTGGAAAAAATGTGAAAACACGGATATACAGCAAACTTTACCGAAGGAAATTTTCGAATGGCTTGAATTGCAGTTTTTGTGTACAAATTTATTATTTATAAATCTATGCAAAATTTTGCAAGTGCATATACTATAGCATCACTAGTACAGAATCGTCCATGTGTTATCCGAGGCGATTGGGTTAAAGCGCATCCAGTAATAGATATCTGAGACGGTTACCATAGCTCAACCGCTTCGGATAATGAAGTCATCCGATGTGGTGATTCCGCCAAGCCCATCTCAGACATATATCGAAGGCGGTCGGCTAATACCAACCACCTCGGGTAAGGCGCATATCACAGGCATATATATATTACTACCGCCTCCAACTTGAATGACCATATTGGAGGCGGTGGTAAATATATAACTGCCTCTATATAACCCATATTCGAGACGGGTAAGTGGATCTAACCGCCAACAATATCATGCACAGTAATTAATGCATTGCACGAGCAGAAAGACTAGCACAGCCAAATCTGTCTTAATTGTAGCTACTTGCTGGCGATTTTTTGAGCGATTTCGTAGCAATTGTTTAGGTGAGAAGCTAAATTTTGAGGAGTGATTAGATAATTAATTCTTTGTTGATTAGCAAAGGTTAGTGGTTTATTTTACAAGCATTTTATCTAATAATTTTGTGATTTTTGTTTGTTATGTGGAAGATGAGAACATGACTTATATAGTTAGAATTAGATGCATGGAGATTGTAACATCCCACAAGTGAAAACTCCATTTGCCAATAGGTGAGGGAAGTAAAACCCTAGTCTTTTCTCATCTTCATGCATGCATATAGGTTAACCGAAAACGGCATAAACTGAGAACCCTAAAATTTTGACCTAACATCAGTTGAAACAAAAAAAATTGTAATGCCGATGCCATGCAAAGACTGGTCCGATAATTCCTGTAAGTCTTAAACAACTTACAAAAGTGTTATAAAGGATACTCGAGTTCCTTTGAAATTAAAATTGGGTATCCAAATAGCAAGTTTTTCAACTTGTCTTCGAATAAAAAATCTAAACTATTTTAAAGAGGGGCCTTTCCCCCATTTCACAAATTTTTGAAGTCTTATATAAATGGATGAATTATTCTCCTTTATATACTTAAATATTTTAACCACCGCTTGACCCCTTTATTCCAAATATCCGAGCGCTATGTGAAACTATAAAAGAAATACAATGCTTTTAACATTGGAAGCATCGTATGCCCGATCAGACTCCATGGTCGACTTCGTGCTGTTGAGGCAATCAAGATAGCCTATTCACTTGACGCATTTGGTGCCCGGATGTTTGATCTAGGGCTTTATCAATTCGACGGTTGAGATTAATATAGAGATATCAATAACAGTAAATAAAACAAAAAAAGAAAGAAAGAAAAGAAAATTCCTAAATCTAAAAGGGCCAGTGGCCGGTCTGCCACCCCAGCCCCCAAACCACTGCCACCTCCACCAGACGAGCTGTCGCCGGTGAGCCGGCCGCCGCCGGCCATCCCGGTCTCCCTCCCCGCTGCCCTTCCTACCGTGTGTCCTTGCCGTCCTCCCCTGCTAGAGCTCCACCGCCGCCTCCCTGCTCCACCCCCCCCTCCAACCCGAGCCGTCATCTCGGGGACTTGCTCGGCCACCGCTACTCCCCACTGGTGAGCGCCACCACCGGGCCAACTCCAGCCGCCGCCCTGCCCCGGACCAAACGCCATGGTGCCCTTCTCCGAAGCCGCTACCGGCTACAATGCTGCCGCCCGTGGCCTCCTCCCCATCCTCTGTCGCGCCTCGCCTTTTGCCTTGCTGCGCCGCTGCCACCCCTCTACCGCATCCACTCATGCTGCTGCTCTGCCGCTTGCCGCTACCGCCGCAAGTCATTACCAGCTGCCCGAAGGAGAAGAGGAGGAAGATGGTGCCCGTTGAGAATATGAAGAAGATGAGTCACTGCCCAAAGACGATGGAGAAGAGGATGGAGCGAGGAACGAGAAGATGGAGGAACAAAAGGAAGAGGAGGAGAAGCCGAAGCCGATACGCAACCTCGTCACCCACGTCGAAGTTTTGTTCGTGCCCTCGCATCTAGGGTAAGCCCCTAATGCTCATATGTGATTCTATGTGATTAAAGTGCCATAGATGAACATTTTTATGGGAAATACCCTAGTACTAATTATATTGTGCATGTCATGCGGAAGCAGTAGATTGCCACGATTTGCACAAATTTCCGAAATTGCCAGTTGTATGTGCCATTAGGGCTGAAGCTTCCGAGGTCGTTTAGGTGTCCTTCCTTGGGTTAACCCAAGATAAGCCCAAAAGATAAATTGTAGGCGCCATCGATAGCTTCAATTCGAGTATCTATTTGCTGTAATCCGATGAGCCATTTAGGAGATAAGGTCTAAATACTCTCGCTGTCCAGAAATTATTAAATCCAGAATTTGCAAGTTAATTCAACCTAAAAGGCTATGCTAATGCCAAAATTAAAACTATGAACTTTACATGAGATTGCGCACCTATGTATGAAGCCTCGAGGAGTCGAACCATGTGTTAATCACGGCATTGTAGCATATCATTTACATGCAAGTCATATCTCCCATTTATATAAAATTTCACCTTGTTAGACTCTAAAAGGTCACAACTTAAGCTTTAAAGGTGTCATATGAATCTCATTCGTGTCACCCATATGAATATTGTGGAAACCTAAACTTCCCCTTAATCAATGTGCTCTTGTAGGGAAACCCATACAACCGTAACCTACACTTTAAAAGTGTCATAGGTATATACCTCATACATGTACCTCTTTTAGACTGCTCATCCATGATTAACGATATAACACAACTCAACTAAACCAAGATATGGAGTTAATCCTAGTATGCTTAGAATAATTCCATACTTCACCTTAATGCGATGTAGTAGCATATCATGCATTTTGCCATGTCCATTATGCCATCTTAGACTAGCTTTTTATCTTCCAGATTATATTTGCCTCTTCAAGATGTTTCAGCTTTTCGAATTCCCTCGCAATTGGAATTGGCTAATTTTGCGCATCTTCACCAAGCCCCTAGGCAAGCTTGCAGCTTGTTCACAATTCTAATTGATCTATTACTTTGATGGATGTTAGATAACTACGTCTACTTTGTTTGATGATTGATTATGGATGTTTGAAACATTAAATGATGTCTTAATCAACTGGAACCCTTAATTAAGTGAGAGACAAGGAGAACATGGTCGCCGGGTAGGCTGTACATTGTTGAGAGTCCATCGAGCCCAACGTCAAGTGTAATTAGAGGTACAGCAGTGATCCTTGCGTGATGTTTCCCTGATAAGCCACTTATTGGTTGGGCGAAGACCACAATGTCCTCTGGTTGGTAACCGCTCAATGGGGACTAGCTACCCCCATGTGAGGGGCCATGAGAGTATCTATGGGGCTGTCGATGACCAATGATTCTTTGATGAAATAATATGATGAAATTGATCTGAACTTGGTTCGTTCGTATCGTCATTTCATGGTTCTTATGATTAATATGGATGAACCGGTTGATGTTAACATGTTAAGTTATATCATAAGTTCCTTGTAACGAGATGATGTTTATGAACTGGTTGATGTTAACCTGAAAGGTAGTTCGCTTGTTAAATTAATGATGTTGATCTGTTGGTCATATTATATCCTCATGTATTCCATAATGTGTATGTATCTATGCAGATGTTACTAGCATGGTTAGGATAACTACTTTGATTGATGTCAATGTCATGATATTTACTTCCTGTCACTTCCATGTTAGATTTGACCTGATGTGTCATGTATGTGAGGTTATTTAATGCTCCATGCCATGTTTTAGATGATTGGAATAAGCCTAGCATCCTGCAAGTATGAAAGTACTCATAGGGAATTCAATTTCCACAGGTGGACTTGGTGTTGAGGAGTATTGCGTTTTCCTATTCACTTTGTTTACCTCGTCAACTAGAAGATCTCGTGGGTATTTAGTGGGTTTGATGATGGTCTTAAAAACCATCAAATTTAACTTTTGTTTATGCTTCTGCTGTTTATTTTGTTCGGTACTTGTGACCTACGGGTACTTTGATTGTAACGTAATTAGTTTCCATTTATAAGGGATGTGTTTATTTATTTGGTAAACCTCTCTTTAGAGCTTGTGTCATGATTATCAAGTTGTTCCCCATGTTGCTTCATATACAGTGCGTGAATGGTCGAAGTGTATAGAGTAACGGTAGAGGAGTAACATTGGTCTTCTGTTGTGAGTCTTGTGATCATATTAGTCAAGTAACCCGTTAGTTGAGATGCAATTGCCAGCTAGGTAGGGTGTGGATTCCTGTGCTAGTCCTTCGAGTGACCTACCGATTGTGTTTCAGCCAATTGGGTTAGGGTGTGGGCACAAGAATCGGGCTCCTCTAATTGATTGTGAGTTTGTCGCCATAGACGGATGCTAATCCTCTATAGGGTGTTTGGAATTATATCTGACATGTCGAATGATGCCCGTTTCTGACTGGTTGGACCAGCAGTGAGACATACGACCAAGTGGTCAGGTGGAGTTCGTAAGCGGTGCTGGTTCGGTGTAGGACCCCTAACGATGGATACATGTGAGGTAAGCGTGTGTCCTCATTAGTTGGTTTCTCGGTCTTTGATAGAACATCATTTCTTAAGTCATGTATGATTCCGGGTCCCGACAGAAATGGTTGATTCATTGTATATTTGAATGCTTTGCATATATAAGATTATTTCTTACTGTTCGTATAATTTTTAAGCAACATTGTGGTTAAAATGCAACAAATTTAAAATTATCCTTTATATTTGTGGCTTAAATGCAAGAAATGCTACTTTTGTTAGTTATGCTAGTAGTTGAAGAGAGCACTATTCTCATGTCATGTAGTCAAAGCAATTTATATTTGTAACTTTAATTAATACTTTTTATATGTACAACATAGATGTATCAAATGTGGATGTATGGAGCTCACAACACTGAGGCATTTAGAGATGGTACGAGAGCCTTTCTTGCAGCTGCCAAGGCGAACATGTTGAGAAAGGGGAGAGCAAACATGTACTATCCATGCCTGGACCATGGTAACCTAAAAAAATTTGAGTTCTCGCATATCGAGTTCCACTTGTTTAAGAGAGGTTTCAGGGAAGGGTATTCACGTTGGACTAAGCACGGTGAAAATGAAGCTTAATCTCAGATGATGACATCATAGCCGATGAAGAAGCAACCGACATGCAGTTTGATATCGATCATGATTCGGACGACCAGATGTCCGATGGCGCCAACTCGATGCGAGATTTGGAACAGATGTGGTGTCATTTTGAAGGGCACAGAACTGACAGAGAGTACCAATGATTTCTAGGCTTAATGGGGACCTCGGAGAAACCAACTATTCCCGAGATACAAGGCAAATTTCACGTTATTGTATGGTGTGCTTGAACTATTGAAGCTGAAGCTGAGCAATAGTTGGTCTGACAAGAGCTTCAACAAGTTGTTGGGGCTCATAGGTGGCATGCTTCCGGAGGGGAATGAGTTACCCATAAACACATACAAAGTCAAGAAGGTGCTTTGTCCCTTGGTATTGGAAGTTGAAAAGATACATGCATGTCGGAACGACTGTATCCTGTACCAAAAAGAGTTTGCAAACTTGCATTCATGCCCAATGTGCAAGGCCTCTCGATATAAGGGTAAGATTGGGCCAGATGGAGTCGAGGAATGCAACGAGGTTACGAAGGAAACTCCTGCTAAGGTTGCTTGGTATCTACCAGTAATCCCCCGCCTAAAGCATTTATTTGTGAACTCAGAGGAGGCAAAACTATTTCGCTAGCATGCTGAGGAGCGGAAGACATCTGATGGAAAGCTAAGACACCTATTTGATGTTATTCAATGGAGAAACTTTAATAGGAAGCATCTTCTGTTCGCTGCGAAAACTAGAAAAGTAAGGTTTGGCTAAGTCCAGATGGAATGAATCTATTTGGCAACATGACCAGCCGACACAGCACCTGGCACATGCTACTTAGTATGTACAACCTACCTCCTTGGCTTTGTGTGAATGGAAGTACATTATGATATGATACTTATCGAAGGGCTTAAGAAACCAGGTAATGACATCGACTTGTATTTCCAACTGTTGATGGATGATCTACAAACACTATGAAATATAGGAGTGTAGGTATGGGATGCGGACAAAATAGAATACTTCACTCTGTGAGTCATACTGTTCTGCACAATCCAAGTTTTTCCCGCTCTTGGCAACACCTCCCGTCAGACGATAAAAGGACACAAAGGTTGTGTTATATGCATGGAGAATACCATGAGCTTGAGTCTTAAGAATTATGGCAAAGTCGTGTACATGGGTCATCAGAGGTTCCTGCCTATTGGGCATCGTTACCGCAGGTGAAAGATTCAGTTCAATGGGAGAATGGAGAATTGTGAGAAACCAAGACCTTTCAGTGGTACAGAGATCTTCAAAAGGGTTAATGATGTCAATGTGGTGCTTGGTAAGGGTAAAAAAAAGGCCACAGATGAGTCTGCATACTGGAAGAAGAGATTAGTATTTTGCGACATAACATATTGGAAGGATCTATACGTGTGGCATTGCATCGGCATCATGCATATAGAGAACAATATGTGTGACAGTGTGCTGGGTCTATTATTGAACATCAAGGATAAGACGAAGGATGGCGTTAAGGCGCGACTTGACATGGTTGATATGGGAATTAGACCCGAGTTGGTGCCTGTAGTTCTGCCTAACAGGAAGATATACATTCCCCTTGCTTGTTACACTTTATCCAAGGTTAATCCTCATGGTTAACGCGTTTGGTGACACCCAGAAGACAAGGAGGTCTACCACAAAATGGTAGGGCTGAATGGGCGGGCAACTCAAGGCACATTTGTGCCCAATCAGGAGAAAGATATACTCTCTAAAGACATTGGCACCAAGGAGCCTTATAGGTGCACCATGGGTTTGGGAAATCTCGCACTCTGGGGCAAAGCGTTCATCGACGATAGCCAGGAGGCCCGAAGGTAAAGGAAGAAAGCCAAGGCCGAGTAGTGGAAAGCGAAGATAAAATCCTCGCTCGAAGTGGAATTTCAGGAAAACTGAGAGCCATGGAGGAGAGGCTATCAGCACAATACCTCCAACAAAGGGAGGCAGTTTCAAGCCCGGGCACCCGCCAGAGTAGCTACACCTCGAGCACTGATGAATCTTCTCCCATTGACCTAATTGGGGTCTAGCGCAGTAGACGCGGCAGATACAATTCACAACAATGAATTTTGTAATGGAGGCGATGTATGGTCAGGTGTGGCCATCTCCTCCTAGTATGGTCTTACATGGTGTCACGTTAATACCAGGTTTCATGCGAGTGCAAGTGGAAGCTGTCAACCCAACCTTCGCCAACTGTCCCTTGCCTAACACGCGAGAACGAGATGAGATGTAGAGCTTAAATGATGTCGTCGGGTCTTATTCAGTGGCCAAAGAAGGGCATAGTCCTCGAATCACCACCAATTGCATCGTCTGATCCTGCTTTTCACAGTCAGGTGGGATTATGAGGTTTTCACTAGTGGTGCATCAATCTTCACCAGAGGTTCTTGATGTCCTGACCCTACCTCCTTCATCGGTGCATCCATCTCAGCCAATGCCAACTTCTCACCAGTCGCTACCCCCTCAACTCCCGGCAGTACCAAATGTGGAGAGCTCATGGCCTCGTTACATTCAGACCATGAGTCAAGGGGTCACGTCAAAGATGAATTTTTGCTGGATGAAGAAGTCTGCTTTCAATTTGGTGGCAGATGTTGAAAGTCCTATGGTGGAGCTGGCTCGCCAATATGTGCCGGGACAACCTATGATGGATGACAGCGTGAATCTTGGCCTAGCCTATCAGAAGCTTCATGATCATTACCTCAACATATCCAACAGGTCGTTCCCACATAGACTAGTCAACACACACAAGCCAATATGTTCTTGGTGAAATTCTCTGACTTGTTCAACATGTTTCACTTCCATAGCTAGACGTCGGCCTCATGAGATGTTTTACGCTGTAAGTTCTTATAATATAGCACAAATTCCTTTTAATACCACTAAGTGCATATATATAACTCATGGTTGTCCTATACTCAAATACATGATTGATCTAAGCGAGAAAAGAAGGCTCCAGAACTGAGTAGCGTTCTGACCCACACCTGATCTTGGCGCAAAGCATCTGGAGAAATAAGAACCTCATGTGGGATTACGTTGTGCATATACTTCATGAGTACTCCAAACAAGATTACATCCAGGTTGCCTATAACATCGGGTAAGCGATATGCTTTCTAAATTATTTGTTACATCGGCTAACATATCATAACTTTGTTTCATATAACCAAGTGCACTGCATCCTTATCGTCATCACCCCAACATGGAATAAGGTATATTGCCTTGATTCCATGAGGCGTAGCAATGATCAGGGCAAACCCGATTCAACAAGTGAGTACCAAAACTGTCCTCTTCATCGATGAATATCCTTTCTTTCTTTCTTTCTTTCCAAATGACACGCTAAGGTTTATTATTTTGAATCACGTAGGGCGTTTGATACGTACGTCAAAGAGGGAGGAACGCACAAGGAAGGAGTGCCCGCTAAGTTACATTATGACTCCTAGTTTAAGGTATTCCGTAATGTTCATAAGTCCTCGTACAAGCCCTTTGTAGTGCCCTCTATAGCTAATCAATATTCATTTTGTACTGTCGGCAACAACCCGAAGGATTCACCCTCTATGGGTACCGTGTGTGATTCCACATGCTAGTCCTTTGCAACAACTGAAAGTACAATAATCTAATGGTAAGAAACCATCTGCACTAATGTATAGCGTTTCATTTATCCTATTCGCCCTGAGTATAAGCTTCATATCTTCAGGAAGGGGCGAAACTATGCGAATCACACAGTTGGAAGATATGGACGTCGGCCAAGTTCGATCCAGATAGCTATATTCCTAATTAATGAGGTCATCAATCCCGCAGGATGGTTCGCTCACCCACCGGTGCCCTAAATTTAGCGACCTAGGATTGCAATTAGTTAGGTTTATAGTAAAATAGCAATCGAGTTTTGTGCTACCAGTAGAGTCTCAAACTTGTGAGTAACTAAATTTGTATTTCTTTGAAACTTGTGATTTCAAATGATACTTGAACTTGTTGTTTCAAATTTTAATATTTAGTTCTTCTCTCGATGCTAACTTGTGAATATAGAATTCTAACTTGTTCTTATGAATTTCAGTTTTTAACAATTGACACTTCTTGTTTACAAACAAATCGATCATATATGGGGTTGTGCCTTATAAAACTGCCCGACAATATGCGGTTAGTAAACTAATACAAAGTGGATGTATGAATAACTTGTGCAACTCTGTTTTATGTATGTGCATGTGAATAACTTGGTTGTCAATTGAGTATATGTGTTGTGTTGTGATGTGAGAATTGAAGTGTTTGGTATATATATATGTGTTGTGCTATGGTGTATATGTACTTGTTGTTATATATGAACTATATAATCTACTGTTTCAGAGAGCGTGGCTAGCAATTCCTGAGGCTAGCTAATAAAACAGTAAACAAAGTTCCTGAAGGTACAGGTATCTGAGACGGTTGTAAACCCTAAACCCTAATTAAACAATTGCCTGCAACATTTGTACAAAACGTCCGAGGCGGTTTGGTAAACCGAACCCACCTTGGCTAGCAGACTAATGGAGGCATTTGCTGCGGTTGACTCATTGCAACCACCTCGGATTATTGGTTCTCCGAGGCGGTTGTGTAACCGCCTCTGATGTGTGTCACATATCCGCAACCACTATTTGGAGGGGATAACCGTCTTGATGTTATATTTCAACCGTCTCTAATGAACTTTTCTGTACTAGTGCATATTGTATGTCTATAATTTTCTTCACAAATTTTAAATATAGATAAAATATGTTCCCAATATCAGCACCTAGCTCTAGATTGAAATTTCCCTATCCTCTAATTAGATCATGATCGTTGGACGGGAAGTAAGAGCATGTTTGATTGTAGTATTTGCCATCTTTTATCATACACTTCTAGATAAACTTGTCTTAAGATTAGTTTTATAAAATTGGAGTCACACTTTGGTAAGACTAAAGAAATCTTGCCAAACATTTTGTCTATAATATATGGGATTCTATAGCTAAAAAAAACATCAACGCCAAACTAGCCATACCATAATGTGCCACACAATTTTTATTAAAGTTGCCTAAGTTTAGGTTAACAAAATCTTTACCATACTTTGGCAAGAGTAAGAGAATCTTGCCAAATTTTTTTCAATCTATAACACGGGGGACCTAGTTACGTAAAAAAGAATCTTATCAAAGGTTTAGTTAGAACCAAATACCTACCTAATCTAATTAAATTTGCCTAACTTAAAATATTGTAATGTATGGCAAAATTTAACCAGGAACTAAAGGGGCACCTGTAATGCGCGGTCGACCGTGCCCACGGTCAATTTCCGATAGCTACAGTAAAACTGTCGGAAATTGTCAGGTTTCTACTTTAACACAGTCAGGTTTCTACTTACAGATTTCTACTACAACATAACTAACTTTCAACTTACAAAATTCCAGGTTTCAACTTCTGACAGTTTTACTGTAGCGGTACTGTAGTAGTACTGTAGCAGTACTGTGCGGTCGGAATTGACCGCTCCCAGCGGTCGACCGCGCATTATGGATTTCGGAACTAAAGATTTCCTTAACCACCAACCAAACGACCCCTTAGATCTGCCAACTAGTTTTAAAAATGCATCACACCGCGAGGGTGTATCTGGAACGGAGAAATTTCATCCATGGGATTCGGGGAAATTTCCGGTGTAACAAACGAGGCCTGAAGTCTTACTGGTACTGGTTTCCACGAAGCGCCAAGCAAGCCGTGCATCCCATCCATTCCGATCCATGCCTTTGAACTATTCCTCGGCTTAACCAGCATTTTGTACTTTTCAAACGCTCCTTCCCACCAACTCCCGCCCTCCCGGTTCCCTTGTCCTCCACTCAAGTCCCTCAGGCCATATACATACGCGCGCGCGCGCGCGCACCTGCTCGACCTCACCAGCGCTCGCGCGAGCCATGGACGCCGCCACCGAGCTTGGAGCTAGCCGCCTGCTGAGATGAGAGAGGGACGCCTATCTGTGCACGGCTGCGGTGCTCATGGACGCCATCTTCGCTCTCCAGGCGGTGCCCCGGGCGCGCGTCCTTGAGCGCGCGGCGGCGCGCATCCCCGGCTGCCTCTACCTCTGCCTCTGGGCGCCGGTGAACGGCCGGCTCCCATCCAGGTACCCACGTACTTTCTTGTCTCGCTGTGGCGGTCGTTGATCTCTTCGGTTCTTTGCGTCTTACGGCGTCATGCATTGGGTTTGGCAGCCATTTGTTCTGCTTGGACGCGTGGATTGGCGACGGCCGTGGCGGTGGCCGCGGTGCTCGTGCCCTGGTGATGTTCGACGCGTACCGAGGAGCGCTCTGCGCCGTCGTGAGCGGGTATGGAATGGATACTAGTTCCACACCATGCGTTGCAGTTTCAGTTGAGTCGTCCTCACGTTCTTTAGCTCGATTCTGACGGCGGTCGAGCATGCAGCTGCGTGCCCGGATGGGCGTACAAGGAGGGCCACGCGTACATGGGGCTGCCGGAGCCGGACCTGATGGCGTTAGCATCGCTGCAGGCGCAGCAGCAGTTCTACCATGTCAGTGTATACAGACACGTCTCCTCATCTTGCAAACGTTTGATTCGGTGCTTATTTGAAGCTGATTGCTGAGCTTTGCACATTGCTCTTGTTTGTTCCAGGAAGCCGGCACAAAGGTACGCGCGTTTCTTGAACAAGTGAACTCGCTGTTTTGTGATGCATTGCATCAATTGCGCATATATATTGATAGATGAGAGGGATGATGATCGCGGCAGATGGCGGTGTTCATGGGATGCGAGAGCGGGGAGATCGAGGTCGGTCTATCGACTACATCAGCGACTGTGGCGGTGGTGGCGAATCACGTGCAGCAGTCCCTCCTGGAGGAGCTCCTCCTGCTGCCGCCGACGCGGCCGTCGTCCTCGTCCTCGTCACTGCCGTCCCTGTCCGTCGGTAGCCCGGAGTACTCCTCGCTCATTCGCTCAATGGCGACGACGGTCGCCGCGACCGGCGAGCCATCGACACAAGCACCGCAGCCATCGCCGCTCCCCGGGCCCGGCTTGCTCGCGCCGGTCTACGGCTGGCACGAGTTCTCGAGCGCAGAAGACACCGATGACGCCGCAGTGGCGCAGGCAATGCTCGCGGTCATCTCCTCCTCCGATCCGTCGACCACCTCCACGCCACTGCTTCCACCGTGTCCTCCGTGGCTGGCCCGCCACCGCTCGCGACGCACGTCCTCGCGGCAGGAGACGGCGTTCAAGCCGTACAACGCCGTGCTCTCGCCAAGGGCGCGGTCGCGGCCAGGCGCGCCAGGGCAGAGGATGATCAAGACAAGCATCTCGCTCCTGGTGAGCGTGCACAAGGCAATGCGCAACCAGGAGCTCGCTGGGGAGAACTATGAGGAGGGCATCGCGCCACCGCCGCCCACCAGCAGCCAGCTGCACCATATGATCTCGGAGCGGCGCCGGCGCGAGCGGCTCAACGACAGCTTCCAGACTCTCAGGGCGCTGCTCCCTCCTGGGTTCAAGGTACAAATCCTAATCAAATCAACCATCGATCACCTCTCAATGCAAGATTTGCAGCATCTCAAAGTTGTGATCATCCGTAGAAAGACAAGGCCAATGTTCTTGCCAGCACAACGGAGTACATGAACAAGCTGATATCCCAAGTGTCCGGCCTCCAAGAGAGGAACCGGCAGCTCGAAGTGCAGCTTGATCCACAGCCCGGTGAGAGCCAAACTTCAAGCGACGGCTCGTCAGAGAGAGTACAAGTTGATGTGATCACTGGCGCATCGACATCGACATCGACAACACCCGATCAGTCTCGAGAGGTGAGCGTGAGGTTGACGGTGCGGGCAGAGTGTGACGTGTCAGAGCTAGTGATGTCTCTTCTCGCGTGGCTGAAGGAGATGGAGCGTTATGCCGTGGTGTGCGTGGAGGCGAGGCAACAGAGCAGCGCGCTTGCACAGGCCAGCCTAACATTGCGAGTCGCGGTATGTGCCGTACCATGTTTTCCATCTTTTTCTATTGGGGTAAATGATAAGATAAATTGGATGGCGCATGGAACTCAATGAAACCGACTTGTCATATAGACCCCGCAACACCATGTGTAATTCTGCGGTTGGTGGTTGACTAGCTTCCATGAGGTCTATCATTGATAACTCGAGAGGAAACAAAGCGGAAAATTGATGTGCTTGACCTGGAATAGACCACCCTTATGAAATCTTTGATATGTCTTGAGAAAAAGGCAAGATGAGATCTGTAAAGAATCTAGACTAGCTAGTGAATTGCCCTCATCAAAATTGTAGGTCAAATTAGTTTTCTTTGGAAAAGTAGATATAGAGGTCAAATTAGTATTAAGCTAATCGAGCTGGTTGAATTGGTTTTAGAAGACATATGACCAATTAAGCCAATAAATCACTCATATACACGTTCAAGGCTTAAGCTTCCGTTGCCATGTGGCTATGAACTTGACTGAGTAAACTAATAAAGCTAGCGTACTTTCTTTATGCATTCTCTTGTCAACTTGCAAACCACTTTTCACTGCTACAAGAAAAATACTTTTCAAATAGCTGTACAAATTAATCGATTAATTAGCATGAGCTTGACCCGTTTCTTGTTAGTATTAGACATTTATCTGCCCTTCTTTTACGTTGTTTCTAAATTGATAACGACAAGCATATGTACATAGTGATCGAGAAGTTTCAACTAATTGGTATTACTGAAAAGTAGTACAAATTAAGCTGGATGCAAACCTGGTCAGGGTAACTTACTCATGAAGCTTAGCAAAGAGTAATGTCAAATGCTGTTGTAGGCTGGCGACGTCGCCGTCGACGAGACATTGCTGAAGGAAGCAGTGATGAAGATTGTCGAGGACGCAGTGATGACGCCGCCGCCGCCGGAGTTGCCTTAGGCTGAGCTTTTAGCTATCACATCAGTTTTGACCGGATCAGGGAGCGCAACACAGATACACTGTTTGGTAGTACGACTGACTAGGACTTTTGATTTCGTAGTGTGAGATCATGATTGAGAGAAATATACGCAGATAGCCGTGATTGATTAGGAATTTAGCATAGTCTTCAGTTTGATGGTAGTTACTGATCTATGTAATGCCTAGTGTTGTTGGACACGTAGCTTTACTGGTTGATGTTTATTTCCTTTTTCCGAATTGGTTTTGTGTCTTTCTTCTGACGCCAGGTTAGTTAATTTCATGCACAGTATATGAAACTGAGGAAGAATCCACTCTGAGAAATTTGGTGGAAACTAGCCTGCTGTCAAATCCAAAGTGTAAAAATATTCACTCCAGACTAAAGAAAAATAACATCGTTGTACTGGATGGTGACACGCCAGTATTCAATACCGATACGTCGCCGATACGTATCAGAGAGTATAGGAGGAATTTACAGCAAAAATAGATATTTTTCATCTTTGATATAACTTCTACTCTTCTCTAGGATGACCAAACCCACAAGATAAATGGGATTTACCCTTTCTAACCCACGCGCCCCATGCAATCCTGCTCCCCACTCTCAACCTGCTGAGAAGCTCTGTTGCCAGTATCCACGAGATAAGTATAAGAGATGGGAACGGTTATGTGCATCCTATGAATGCAAAAGCCGAGAGAAATTTGATCTTCCACTATCTAAAATAAATAGTCCATTAAGATATGTGTGAGCATGGATGGATTTGGTTAAGAAAAAAAGCTACTTCCCATCCTAGTGCTAGCCTATTCCAGATCTGCATCAGCCCACCTTGAAATATTTACTTTCATGGCTTGAGGTCGGGAAGGGGTTACAAACTTACAATAATAGTTTGGGCTAATCTAATCGGAAGACGTGTTGTTTTTAGTCTTTTGCGACGACTTATGGTTTCACCATTATATGCAATCTGGGCGGGTAAAAACAGACGCACGTGTGATGCGTGAAGCATCCACTGCATCGTGCGCTCTTTTAAGACAATAAAAGGACAAAAATTGCTTACATCAAAGAATTGATAGCTAGATCCGAATTTTAAAATATTTATAGTTCAAATGATTTATTTAATTCACTATCCATTTTTACTGTTGGATTCATCGCGACGAACACAAAAAAATTAGATCACATACGGGTATATTTCGATAACTTTTCTCAGACTTGTTAGTTACCACGCAGTATTGTATTAAGTTACCATATTATTAGAAACGAGTTATCACGTTGTTGAACCTCGCTGATCACAATTTGTATGTTGGTAGCGTATCTCGGAATAAATTATGGGAAGGTTTGAGGTTTCACAATTACCTTCTGGCTTAGAAATATGGCGGGAAGTCACTAATATATGTTGATAACTATAGATAAATAGTCTTATAACGACGGTGAACCAATCGGATAAGTATACGTCGACACAATTTTCTCGTAAACAAGTTTAGAGATATGTGTGAAAAGACATTATTAAGTGCTCATAACAAAAGAGAAATAGTTCAATAACTTTATGAAAAATTAATAGATAAATATACACGAAAGGCAATTTTATATGACGGGATATAATTTTACAACTCTCGTCGAGACTAATTTAATAGTGAAAATAAATTGTAGATCTCGTTTATAGTTTAAGAGATAAATTATTCTGAATTTTCTTTCGTACTTACGTGCATGCATGCGATGGATATTAGGGCACTCCCAATGCATTATATCTTAAGTTGTATCTTATTGTGTTTAGATACAAGCTACTCAATGGGTTGTATCTTAGTGTTGTATCTAAAAGAGCTCTCATTTAATGTGTTTTGTGAGAGAAAAAACATGAGATGTCTTAGATTTGGTGCTAAGAACTATATCTAGATTAAGATATAGTTAATCTCTTTTTCCTCATTAAATAAGGTGTCACATCAGATTTTTGCTTAATTGACAGGCTTAAGATATAGTACACCTTGGAGCATTGGGACTGCCCTTAACGTGGCCCCTTGTTCGCGCAGTGTGTTCTGACAGCAAGCGGACACGGGAGTTGCTGGACCGACAGGATGTTCGCTGGGTTAGACTAATCAGTGATGTCTGCGAAGTCGCGTCCTAGCAGTTTTGCATGGAAGCCCCTAAGATTCAAGATTGTTACAAACAAACCACATTTTCAGTCCATGCATTCACGCCTGAGCAATGTTTTGTATGCAACATGAGCCAAAATGACTTCTAGATGGTGAAATAGAAGCTGCGCATTATCCCACGGTTGAAAAATGGTTTACGGGGAAGTTGAAGCTACTATGGCACAAATGTCAAGCTGGAGTTTGAGTTTATTTCAATCATGGCAGAAAAATTAGGCATCAAAAGTGACACATGAATGCATCAGGAAAGGCTGACGAAGCCGTAGGCGAAACAAGTATATCAGGCCAAAAAAATCAGGTTTCAGAACCGCAAGCGGAGGTACAAGGGTCAGGAGAGTCTACATAACAGTAGAAAGCTACAGGCTAAGTAGGATACGTGAACACCAAACATGGTCTACTCTGCTTTTGTGTCTCCATGTAGTTGGTTTGTGTGGTTATCATCCCTGTAAGGAAGGCCTCATCACATATATACAAAGGTGACAACATTTATTATACATACATGCTATATATTATCATGGAAGTGCAAACCTCTACTTAAACACAAGTTATGTACATCCAGTAGTTGTGTGCTTCTGGTTGAACACTCGTCACAACTCGCAACTAGTCGTTTAGCTCAGCTGGCTACCTAGCTGTATCAAGTTTTTCTGTGAGAGATTGATAATTGAATCCGCGATTACTCGGGCACTCGACTTCATGTAGCCTCCTGAGAAGGGGAAGCACTAGTGGTTGATGTATGAACTTGCTGAAAAAAGGCCACAGAGTGCGGGAGAACTGCTTCACCTGATGTCAGCATGAGAAGTGGAATGTTCTGATCTATCGCAAACCTAAACACCTTCTCATCTCTGATCACAACGCCCTCAGGACTTATCTACAATGTGGGGAAAAAATATGTTGGTTTCAGCAACGTACCACCAAAAGGTGCAGGGCACAGAATTAAAACAAGGGTTATAGTTCATTTGTAACGTAATGCTTATAATACATCTGCACACGATCATTTTCCAAATTTCTGTTGTGGCATTACTAGCAAACAATCTTAGCTCAAGTATGGAATTTATTGGACTGATCCAAGTTTTTTGTTGCCATTTATGATTAAGATTGTATATGATGATGATACCATTAAGAAATTCTATGCAGGTTGCAGCATAAATTCTGCACCGGAAAGTTACTCATGGCCCTGAAATTTGTGAAAGTAAAGAATTGATCAGAAAAAGTACCTTCAAACTGCCCATGGATCACCGTCCAGGATGTCTAAACAATCAACTGGGGCTGAAATCTACTTTTTGCGACCTGCAAACAACATGCTCCAAGCAGAACAGTAAATAGCACGTTTGGTTATTAAAAAAAGATTACATTCATATTGTAAACCACAAGAGTGAGTGGTTCCAAGGGCAACAAGTCTGCCAAGATATGGAAAACAGCAAGGATGTTCCCAACTTCCAAGTGCATTAAGTTCGAGACTTGGAAGTATGGAAAGCAGTATTATCAGCGTGCCATTAGGCATGATAATTTCCTCATAAAGTAACATCAGAAACTATGGTGCCCAAGTGCCCAACCTATTTCGAGCTGATCTTTTTTCCCCATCTCAAATCTCTTTTTCAGTGGAACATAGAAGTATAATTCTGTTCTTGTGCGCCTAGGGCCTCCCTGCCCTAGCTGCACCTCGTCCATCCTCCCCCTGGCTTCACACCGAATCCCCACCTGCCGGAACAGATTATGCCCTACCGCCTCCGCTCAGAAAAACCAACACATAACATAATAATGCCAACTTCTACCAAATAATTCTCCTTAAGAATTGCACAGGGTACAGGATAACTTCACTTACAACTGCAAATTTTTGTGAGCATCCCCATCCATAAGTGTAAAGGTACCTTGAGAGCCTTGTCAAGTTGATCCAAGTAGTCATCTGTTTTTGTCCCACTCTATAATGCACAATCACATAATGATAAACTCAACTCAAATTTGAATTACATGAAAAAACAAGAGAATAAATAACCAACGGCCTGCAGATGCAACTTAGCAGCGTAATCCTAAAATAAAGTCACGTCAGTTTACATAGAAAATCAGAAAATAAATAACTGGTATTAAATAACATAGCATGATAATATACAAAGACTGAACTTAAAGTTGGTGACAATATACACGACAGACTATGATATTTGAACAGTGAGTGTCCAGAAATCATAGTATTAGACAGTAAAAAATGATCATAGCATACGCAGCTGGAACTTCTGTTTTCCAGTTCTGATATATGTCCAATCACATCATCTGAACTGGGTGAACAACAAGGTGTCTAACAAAAGATGATGTAGAATATACATCAATGGGGTTCAGAAACAAACCTACACTCAATCACCACGAAATTCAATGCAAGCAATCTCTACACGATAAGCAACCATGAACCGTGTATTTCATGATGATACTCAGAGTATAACCAGGAATGGCAACAAAAGAACTGATATTTCACAAGATGTAACGAAAATTTTAGATGCAGATTCTTACAAAGGGGTAAATTCCAGCATTGTACATGTCCAAAGTGTAAACCCTTCCTACAAATGAAAAATAGCATAACTCACTGTGACATATATAGTGAACATAAAATGCATTTAAGAATAAAATTAGCAAAATCCTTTTCATGGCCATTTCCTTGGTGGGCATCCAGATCTATGATCATTACTCTGCAAGTGTTTTGAAAAGGATAGGTCCTTATGAAGCTAAATTTATTAGTACACAATGTATACAAAAGTTTGCATCCTACCATTGCACTGGCAGCACACGTAATATGTAATTGACAAAGCATATTTCTTGCTAAGATACCAACAAGCATCGCAATCTTCCTAGGGAAGAAAGCAGGATTGACATGACAGAGGATGCTTAACAACGTAGATAGTTTACAGAATCTATTCATAATTGTGCAGGCAACGACATACTTTTTGTAAGCCACACAAACAGTTTCCTAACGAAAGAAACATAGTTTCTATAGTTACAATCCTGTCGGTATAGATTGCTCACCTTGAAATATTTAGACGGACAAAGGCAAACTGAATACAGAGTGAAATATCAGCATAGGCACAAAATCCACCCCCTTCCTCCGCAGAACAATGGTGAAATCCTCCACCAACATTCATGGCCCATCCTCTCCCAAGCACAAGTTTGGCCGTTAAAATGGACCCGCCCACCTATTGAAAAAGGAACTAGCTTATCGTGCTTCCCTGATACTCACATTATGCACATGGGTTCTTTTAAGTTCAGCTGGGAGCACCAAATAACAAGACATCACCAGCTTCCGGAACGGGTACATCAGCTTTTGCTGCACAAGCCAATTAGGGATGAGCGATACAGGAGGAACCTAAGATAAAGCATCTCATCAGTAAACCACACCGCACAATTTTCCACCAATCAGGCCAATTCAACTTCCTGTGAGCAATTAGTACCTCTACCATGGAGGCAACCCTGAAGCTGCTCTTGAGGCTGTTCAAGTATGGCTCCGAGTGAACCTGGTTAAGCAGGTCATGGAAGATACTCAAAAGGAATCAAGCAGATACACGCACACGCACACAGACCCACACTCTGAACCAGGTAACAACAGCTTCTGATTCTTGGTTCCTACCACTAGTAAATCTTCCTTGGAAGCTTCCAGTGGCTCAACCACCCGGTTCTTCTCCAGGTGCCCTTCTCTGGTGAGGTATTTGCATATGCGTCACCATTTGGAGGAATCAAACGGTTGCCTGCACAAGACGTCGCGCGCAAGCGTAAGACGTAGCCGATGAATGTCTATGGAGGGGTTATTGTACATGGATAGGCGGCGGCAGCAGCTCACAGCTTCTCGATTCCAAGGAAGGCGATGTCGTATGCCGGCGAGTAGACCACCGGAGCCTGCGAGACGCAACGCGATCGTGACCAGAAACCAACAAGTGATCAGAGTACGCGCGTGTGCTCTCGTTTCTCGGGAAGGAGGAACGTTTTGAGACCTTGGAGCCTGGGACGTCGAAGTAGAGCCTGCTGGAGAGGATGCGGTTGCGGCGCAGGGGCTCCGCCGGGGTGGGCGCCGACGCGGAGGAGGAGGCCATCCCGGACGCTCGGGTGGGGTTGCGGAGGAGACGAACCGTCCCGGTGCCGCGGACTTTGCCGCGGGGAAGAGCCAAGAAGAGGAACGTGGCACGGTGATGGGGCTTGGCAGAATTCGGTGGCGGTGAAGGTGATGTGCCTTTTGCAAGCCAGTACTTCGTATTTTTTAATTACATTTTACACCCTGCTTCTCTTGTTACAGTGTCTGGTTGACCCAAATATGTTTTTTTCAGATAAGAAGCGGCACCTGCTGATGTTCGGCCCCGGTGGAATGGGGCTGCCGCCGACGAACTCGCCGCTGCAGGTCTCTTCCGAGCCGGAGCCGGACGTGTACAGCGCGGCTCGGATCTCGCTGGTCGCCGGCGCGGCAAGGGCCCACGGGTCGGGCCCGGGGGGTGGGCGTGCCACCGACCGGCTCGCCGCTGGTCGTCTCCTCGGAGCCGGAGCGGGACGGGACGGCACGAGGCTCGGATCTTGGTCGCCGACGGACTCGCCGCTGCTGGACTCCTCCGAGCAGGAGCGGGACGGGCTCTCGTTGTTGGAGACGAACGCGGCCGGCGGCGGCGACCTGGGCGTGTGAGAGAATGGGGATGGAGGACGCGATCAGAGGCGAAGGCGTCGAGCGGGGAGGCGGGGTCGGGGGAGGAGGTGGGGGGAGGAGGCGAGGCGAAGGAGGTGCCGGCGATGAGGCGCGTTTGGAGGTCGCGAGAGGACGAGGCGCATTTCCAGCCTTATCCCACCCCCTCCGTCGGGATGAAATCGCTGGGAAATAAGCCCCTCTTTTCCCATTCCGTTTCCCCCCTCTTTTCCCAATCCAGGTTCCCAAACGTTGGATTTCTGTGGATCGGTATAGCATTTCCCTTTCCCATCCCTCATTTCCCGTTATCCAAACGCGCCGTAAATGCAAAACTACTCTCGCCACCGTCGCCGAGGAGAAGTCGCTTCGCTCCTCTCCGCCACCGCGGCCTCCATGGCGATCTCGAGGCCCCGAAGCCGCGCCGTCCCCTTCCTCCCGCTGCTCCTACTCATCCTCCTCGCCCCGCTCATCTACTCCAGTACGGCCCCGCTACGCCTTCCTCCTATCACGCACATTGCAGTTGGCCCTCCTGACGATCCAATCTGTGGCCGTCCTTGCAGTTTCCAGGCTTCAGCTGAGCTGGGCGCCGGAGAGGGCCCTGAACCTGCCGCCTCCGGCCGCGCTAAAGCGGCCCGATCGACTTGTGCTCGGCCACGCCGCGGGCCAGGGCCGCCCCGACCGCCTCCAGTGCCAAGGTTTCTCCTTAGCTTCCGTACTCCCATCGGTTCCTTGCATTGTGAATCGTGACATGTGAATATTATGCTCACATATGTTTAGGAGTTGGGAAGTACAGTTGTCCCCTTCAAATGCAGTGATCATTCTTGTCGGAAGAATTGGTGTGTGTGAGATTAGATGACTCCGTTCTCCGTTCTTCCTGCCGTACTTACTCAAATTAGTGCGTAGTGTAGGTGTGCAATCTCTTACCATATCTGTATAGCCATTGATTCACAAGAATGTGATTCTCCTATGTAAGTTCTGACTGTATTGTCTCAATTTGAAGCAATTCCCACGAAACCAGAATACTGTTATCAGCGCCTAAAGATTGCACATAATATGGAGAATGTAAACTTAGTATTAACCATAGTCTAGTATGTCCTGTAATATGTATTTAATACTTAATAGTGCCAGGTATGCTTCAGGTATCACATAAGGTTATTCGTACTTCTATAGTGCGAGTGAAATCAGCATCTATTGGGTTGCTACTGACTACATTTTCCCATTTCTTCAGGACTTAAAGCTGTGAATAAGATCAGTTCATCAAATGAAAGAATATATTCTGGAGAACATGTTTGTTTTGTTACAGTATTCACAACCTACAATTCTGACCCAGCTGGAGCTGGCAAAATGTCATCTGATGTTGTAACTGTTGGAAAGCATTCTTATAGCAAGGCAGAAAGGTCCATGGCCATTCTTAACACATTCGTCAGTTTCATACAGGTATGTCTTCCTTTTCCTCTTGTCCGTGTGATGGCCGCTAGTTAACTACCAAGATGCTTAAATTCCTAATGATGTTTTTGCATGTTGTGAATGATTCATAACCAAACACTCCCAGCTAAGAGAACTACAACTGAATTAACTACCTCCTTTCTCTTGTGAGAATTACCTCTTCGGTGGTAGAGAAAGAGAAAAAACCGTAGCAAAGACAATATAGAATAAAACATTGACATCACTATGACACTATCGCATCCTTTTATAGGATCTAGGTGTGAGTTTGTGATATTATTAGGTACTATCCACTATGACTATTAGCCTTCTGGCATCTAAATTGAAACTTCAAAAAATATAAGGGCCACGTGATATTCCTTCATCGGCGACTGCAGTGCTGTTTGTTTAACATCCGATCTTATTTATAGAACCCCGCAGGTGTCAATGCCAAGAAGCAATGTGATAATATGACTGATCCTAAATCAAAATTGTCAATAAATCAAGGGAGTGCCACAATACTGCCTATCGAAGGAAATTATTCTCGAGGAAAATTTGATGCTTCAGAGAATCAAGTCGTACATTGTAAGTCTATATGCTTCACTCAAACAGCATTTTTCTGCATATGCTTTCTTAGAACTACTGCTTATGTGATCTAAAAAATATTACTGGCTATTCAACCATCTTTATGCATTATTTCTACTGAAAGACTGTTACTTTTGTGTTTCTGGTCCATATTCAGGCATTTCTAGAGCTAAAACTTGTGGAGCTTGAGAGAGTGGAGGGATTTAATCATTTCGTTTTAACTGATTCTGATATAGCAGTGGTTGAGGATCTTGGACATATCTTCAAGAGATATCCTCATTGTCACCTTGCTCTTACTTTTCGTAATAACAAAGGCCAACCTTTGAACTCTGGATTTGTTGCGGTGAGAGCGACCAGTGATGGCATCTCTAAGTAAGTTAACATCTATGTAACAGATCTTAGTATGGAAAGTTGGCAATACTTTAAATAACTCCTTTGCTTTTAGGGCTATAGAATTCTTCAAAGAAGTCCTTGAAGCATACAACTTAAAATATATGAAGGCTTCCCGCATGCTTGGTGATCAGTTAGCACTGGCATGGGTTGTGAAGTCTTATCTACCATCTGCTTTTGGAAAAATTTCTAGGCATGAGGCATTTACAGGTGAAGTCAATGGAGCATCTATTCTCTTTTTGCCTTGTGCAGTTTATAATTGGACTCCACCTGAGGGTGCTGGACAGTTTCATGGTATGCCCTTGGATGTTAAGGTACAGCACTTTTTTCTACTCGTAAGGAACTTATTTGATCCAAGTCCTTCTCTTGATAGAAATCATTTTGTTTAAACACTTGTACTTTGCACAGTTATATTTCTTTTGTTATCGATACACTGTGCTTTTCATTGTTGCCACTTGACCAGTGTTACACATGCTGATTTTAGGATGCTCCAGCTCCCAGCCTCCAGTAGCATGTTGATCTAATAAGCATGCTCATTACATAGTATCCTTGCAAAAAGAATTACATTAACTGTGATAACATACTAAATCCGATATAATCCTCTTAGGTTGTCCATTTCAAAAGGTTCAAGAAAGCGTTTGATGCTTGAGGCATGGAATTTCTACAACTCACTCTCAATTATCTGATATGTTGTGCCTAATCTTGAAGAGTGGAAGAACAAAATATGACTTCTGAACCTTTGCCCCACAGTGAAGTAACATTTGGTACTCTCTCCCCCTCCAGAGTCCAGACCTCTCTGGGCTGGGTCAGCGTTTTGGTTTTTCTTTTCCTGTGCCTTTTGTGGTTCACATAAGACAATTTGTGTTACTCTTTGTTGTTTTCTTTGCAATGTTTTATGTATGGCTTTCAACTTTCCCCACCTGTTTATAGTTATTACTGTGATTTTTTTTATTTATCATGCTCAGCTGCTAGAACTTGTGGTGGTTTATTTTGAAGTTCTTTTGTCAACGAGCTTGTCTTCTCTTCAAAGTTGATCCTCACTGAGCTCCACATGGATACATTTGACATAAGCTTTAACTCTGCAGCTCCGAGTCATTGCAAGATCCAGGTAGCGTACAATGAAAGCAGCGTGATTCAGAAATGCTTGGCAACACGCAGGTGCGATGAGATTGGTGTGAAGAGCAGCCCCCGAACAAGCAGCACCAATATGCGATACTAGTTAGCAGGATGATCATGTAGGAAATCACAAATTGTTTTGATGCCTTTTTGGTAGGTTTTGTCACCCTTCACTAGCCATTCATGTAACAGTTCCTTGGTCGAGGCTGCTGAGGTTACTGGAATTTTTCCCTTTCAATAGATGCTATTATTAGCAAATGATGATGTTATTTTAAATGAGAAATAGCAGAAGATCCTCGTACTTTCAACAATTGATGCTGCCAGATTAGTTGCTTTCAGATGCTTATGACTCCGCACTAACCAGGTTGTCATATAATTTTGTTGGTCTAAATAGGTTTTTTTTTGTAGCCTGCACTATGATTCAATTCATTGGAGAATTGGACAACCTGGTAAGTGCGGAGTCATAAGCATCTGTTTCCGATTAGGCACAACAGAATCAACACCAAGAATAACAAAAACCAACATAATCACTGAAACAGTAAAGCAGATACTAAGCACATGACAGCAATATCACGATACAGGCAGATAGCTCCATTTGCACACCCCTAAATTTCAGTTCTGTAAGTGTGGAAAAGCATAACTATAATATTGATCACTGAAGATGCAGATGACTACTCTAGATAACCTCATAGCATAACGAGAAAGCAGGAGCAGATGCCCAAAAACTCTTAACATAGCACAAAAATTAACTAGTTCACCGGGTATATCAGATCAAATAGACATTAAGCAACAAGCAAACCCTTCCGAAAACAACTGTTTTGACACAGAATTCAAGGCCTAGATAGTTCTGTCACCACTGCTCTGCTCACTTGAAGCACTTAGCGTCCAGCAAGGCCTGCCCTCGAACGGCTCAAGGTCCTCAATCATGGCACTGACACGCTCCTTCTGGGCCTCGTCAGAGATGTCAACCTTGGTCCACTCGTAGAGCTCCATGTCGTAGACCTCATCCATGACGAACTTGGGGATATCCTGACCACGGAAGAGCCAGAGTCCCTTGACCTTGAAGGGTGCCTCGGATCCAATCACAAGCATCTTGCCAAAAGCATACTTGCGGCACAGATCCATCCGCTGCAGGAACCCACCAACCTTGTTCAGGGTCACAAAAGATACAGTGTTCTCGTCTTGGTACTTGTAGTCACAGAACCAGAGAGAGTAACCCTCTGGGTCATACATGTCCCAGAAACCTGAAATATAGACATCATATGAGTTTCAGTTTATTTGAGGATCTCGGAAAGGAAATGAACTAAAATAATTTATTTAACCATTTCAATTGGATTGTCCGAAGGAACTGCCGTACAAAAGATAACACTATTGTGTTCTGCTAATATAAGCTCACATGATGTATATCCACTAGAAAAGGTCTCGAGTCATTCTAGTCTCCATTGATAACAAGGACAGAATGTCACAACTACGCACGCATTCGGAAACAAATGCTGTCCTGCTGTAATAAGTACCATTGGTTAAGGCGAGGCTTACTCAGGGGAGGGGTTGCACGAGGCAGTGAGAGAATGTTATTAGATGGGAATATAAAACGTAACATGGAAAATGAGTTCCTCTTGGCCTTTAAATCAATTCGTGTTGACAGAAAGAATTTGCAGCTACCAGTGGTTCATTAAAATAGTATATTTTAATTTAATACCATTCATTTTAAACAAAGACTAATTTTAGGCCAATACTAAATTTACTAAGAAATTAGCAATATTGCTAGATTACAAAATCCATAATTCAGGCTTCTAAACAATAAACATACATCACACATAGTAGTTGCAAGGGAATCGCTGAACATACAGAATTAGCAGAACTCTGGAAGATGGAAACATACCTTTAATGGCAACCTCGCGGAAGTTGGTTTTTGTGTTTGAGTATAGCTCTCTTCCAGTCATCAAGTACCATCTTGCTTGGTGGCAGTAGATCAAGTGGATTTTTGGGCTTCGGCTTTGGTGCCTCTTCCTCTGGTGCCTCAACCACTGGCTTTGGGGCCTCCTTCCGAGCCTCTTTTTTGACCTCCTTTGCCTTCGACTCCTTAGCAGGATCGGCCTTTTTCTGAACAGGAGGTATAGCCTCTGCCTGCTTGACATCACCAATGACCTTCTTGAAGTTAGGCTGGTTAACCATGTCCAGAAGTACCTCTCAACATGAGGGAACTCGGAGGTGAAAGTCTTGGTTAGATCCGCGCAAAGCCATGATAGAGGTTGCATGTCATTACGATATCTGCTAGACTGACAGAGTGTCCAACAAGGAATGTGTTTGTGGCAAGGTGTGTGTTCAGAGCACCAAGAGACCTCTTCAATCCAGCAATGCCTATTTCCTCAGACTGCACAGGTACAAATTAGACTCTAGTAGCTTGCCAATGCTCAATATGGAGAATTCTGATATACCAATCCTACAACTTACCGCAGGGACATAAGGCATATATCCAAGCCTTGGGTACAACCACCTTGCAATATTGGGATCAACCTCTGTGGCAGAGAAGTCCATCCATTGCTCAATACGTGCCTGCAAGAACCATTTAACAGGTAAGCACTAAAACTTGCTGAGCTATGATAATATAAGTACTTGATAGATCGATCACTCACATATTCGATAAGAGAGTCTCCAAACAGAAGGTTGTCACCCTTTGAGCGAGCAACTTCAGGAAGAAAGGAGTACAATGATAATTTAGTCAGTGTAAAGTCAGGTAAGATTTAGAAGTAAAAAGTGTAACAGTATATATACCATAGCGCGCAATAGCATTGCTCTCAAAAACAGCACCATCAGGAGTCTCCAGAACAGGAACCTGCCAAGAAATATTAGTTCCTGAACCACTGTAGTGAACTTCTTTGCAAATTTAATTGGTGTACCTTCCCGAGGGGATTCATCTTAATGAATTCAGGGGTTTTTGTTTGAGACACCCATCTGAAAGTTCTTGGTCAGCTCAACCTTGACCCCACAGTATTCTGCAGCAATAAGTGCCTTAAAGGCATTCTTGTTGCCACTTCCCGAATGCAACACCTATTCGAACAAAGGGAAATCATCTGTATCTGCATACAAAGTAACTAATATAGACATGCAAGCAGAGCAACTTCATGTACACCAACAGAGTTTAGCTAAGCAAAGTGAAAGAACCAGAGATGCACTAATCTCTCGTGCGCAAGAAAGTTCCCTAAAACAATTTTAATGTGGTCATACGTGAGCTAACAGCAATTCAAAGGATCGATAATTCCAAAGAATTTATAAATAACTGACACATCCTGGAGATCTAACAAAGCTTGAGCATGATCATAAACAAATCGTCCCGACCGAATATCTAAATGACCCATCGGTCCATCACCACCTGTCACATCAATATTTGGATCAAAACCCCACAAATCCTACATCCATGACGAGCGAACTGGGTCCAGCAGAGACGCGACACATCCAGAGACCTACGATCCGCGTTAAGCATCAGACCAAGCTAATCACACATCACGCGTCCTCCAAACAAGAAGATTAACAAAACCCATCACATCAACGCCTACTCGCAGGCAACCATAACTGTGAAACCGCTATAGAAGCAACAGCGAAATCAACGAAGAAAGAATGAACTCACAAGCGCCATGTCGGCACGAACTGCTGGCTTCACCCGATCCAAATCTCAGATCTGCACAGAACCCACCCAAAACGCACACCAGGAAACAGTGAGCTCAACTGCCATTAGCACGAAAAGGCAGAGAGGAAGATTTCCAAGGGGATTTGGACTTGGGATCTTACAGTGACGCGGATCGAAACGAGATCGCGGAAGCAGCAGCAGCGAAAACCCCAGCAACCGAGAGGGAGAGGGGTTTACAGGGCTCGGGAGGTGCTGATTTATGGCGGCGCAGGAGCGTGGGGAAGGGGAGAGAGGCTCGCGGCTATCTAGGGTTGCAGGATGTAGCGCCCGAATGGCCAGGCGAGGGGATTGGACGGACGAGATTGTTCGGGGAATGAGGCGCATGAGCGGATGGATTGTTTTGGGTTTTGATACCTTCAGCTTCCTTGGAATTTAGATTAGGTCCCTATCGGGTCAAGCTTATAATTCAGAATTACATACACGTCCGGTGCATACGATGGGAAAGATAGATGAGTGAGGGTCACGTCATCTCCGATGCTCCTTGGCGATTACTCTACTTATATACGTTCACAAATGTATATCTTTTTATATTTTATAGTTTTTAACGTAAGATCTTGACTCTAATTTTTAATTATAGTGTATTACAAAAGTATAAAAAATGTATAATATGATAGAATTTTGCAAGAAAAATCTAATGACATTTTTTATGTGGTATTAATATTTTCGCAAACATTAATGATTAAAATTTTAAAAAGTTGACTGCACATATCCCATCATGACATACATTTTAAGACGGAGGTAATAATAGATAAGATGTTGCTGTAAGAACATATCCAGTACTACCACTTTTGAGGTTCCTCGTACCGCAATTAACACCATATAGGTGCATAGTTTTGACAAAATTTGGTTAAATAGCGTATGTTATAACCAATTACCCTATATGAAAGCAACCAAAACTGAAATATATGTAAAAGAGACAGAAAATACAAACTTAACAAAATTAAATGAATAGTGTTTTTTCTTAAATTAGAATTCAGCCTTCCAGCAAAAATTTCATTGTTGCTTCTCAATGTGTAGATGTATCTATCTAACTTAAAAATTAGAATTTTGTATGGTCATGGTGTTCATTATGATTGGGAGTACCAAGATTACCTCATAAGCAGGGCGAAGCCACATAAGAAGAGCATTGGATTCACATACATTGCATTGGATTCACATTACATTGCATTGGATTCAATTTCTATAAACGAAAAGCAATTAGCACTGAAGTACTATATGGTTTGCTAAATGGCAGTAGCTGACTTCGCCCCTGCTCATGAGTGGTAGTGTTGGATACACTCTCATGCTATGGTAGTATAGGTAGTATCTTCAACCAATTCATATACTTCCATACTGGAGCAACTTCTTCCAAGTTTACCACAAAATCCAGAATCGATGAATGTGTTGATTTCATTATCTCCCTTGTCATTGATTTCGCACAGTGCAATAATGTCTTGATTGCAGATCACGTTGACAATAGGAAGTAGACTGTCGACGATCTCAATTGATGTTTAGGACCTACGCCTCGATAGATATATTATTCATCAGGAGAAAATCGATGGCGAACAATTTACAACCAATTCACCCTAACGTTAATTTCTGATGTAGTCATTGTCATTGTCATCCAGTTGAGTCCCCTCAAGAAAACACATATAGCCAAAAAGAATTTAAAAAATCAGCAAATATATGTTAGGGCAAAGATTATAGAAGAGGACAAGATATGGATTACTCGTGGAGTAGTAGCCCGTAAGTTATTAACCTTCATAGCTAGTATTTTCATTTATAACATGTTATTCCCAATTCTGATGTAAGAAAATTTTATGGGAAAATATCTCTCTAAAAAATGATATGTATATGTTTGGATGTCCCTGCCAACTTTTAACTGACACACATCTTAGCAGCAGCGAACATACATCGCAAACCGACTATAAAAGGTACTTGTAAAGAATTCAAATATACAGGCCTAAAACAGATTTCAGATACCTAAATGAAAATATGGTGAAAGATAGATACGCTAAACCTCGCAAGAGAAAAGAGAGATAAGCTAAAAGTGAAGGGATTTACATGCATAAATAGCAGCGCTCCCAGCGCTGTCAAGGCTGAACTGGATATTCCGTATCGTGCGGTGGCATCTCGGTACCCGGGCCTTGAGCATTTTCTTTCCCTTCGGAGAAGTAAAAATTCGATAAATGGCCCTGGATTGTTGGACCGGCCCAGACCCATCCACGCCGGCCCATAAACTGATGCTAGGCCCAATTCTGGCCCGGCCCTCTTAGGCCCAGTTTCTATGCTATGCAGTGCGACTCTTCGACTTGCTCGCGAAGCCGTTCGCGCTCTCCGCGAAGTCCTCCCCGACCATGGCGAACGGCGGCCTCCGAGGGCAGCAGGGCGAGCCGCTGCCATGGCAGCCCTGTCCCCTCTACCTCGGCTTATCGCCCACCTCCTCTCGCCCTCGCTGCCGCAGCCCAGAGGTAACTCGCTCCCCCTCCTCTCTCTTCTTTACCGCGAGTGCACACTGTGATCGAATCGGGTACGGGTGCCGTGCCGTGCCGTGCGCGGTGTGTTCGGCGAAATGCGCTTGAAGTTTTTCTAGGCTTCCTCATGTGCGCTAGGGCTTGCGAGGTGTTTACCGGTGGTTGCTTCTTCTTAGTGTAGCGTGCAGGTGCGGCATCGGTGGTTCAAGGGTTTGAAGATTGAAATGATGTAGCACACCATACACATGCACACACAAAAAGATCCCCAGTCATTTGCACTGGTTAATGAAATAGTGCAGGCTGCCACTGCCAGAGTTACACACAGTCAGTTGGGGTGGGGTGGGGTGGAGGAGGAGGGGGGGTGGTGTGTGATTTGAGGACACGTGTGCTTGTTCAGTTATCAATTATGCAAATATTTGTCTATCAAGAATTAGACATGGTTTTTTTGTCTATTACGTGAAAGGTATGACGCTCTTTTTTTGTGCATTATATGTTCAAGAATTCTTCAGATCTATTTTACATGAGATCAGTAGAAGCAACAGAGAGGCTTGTCATGTTCTTCAAAAACAGAGAGGCTTGTTAAGTATAATAGCTATTACAGTGGAGGTTGGGGGATCAAGAGTGCCTAGGATTTCTGACTTAAGTTCATTAAAGTAGAGATCTTTTGGCAAAAAAAAAGTATAGTAGAGATCAATAGAACGGGAAATGTTGGACCACAGCCTGATAGATAAAGCTTCAATTTACAGCTACCGAGTGTCAGTGATTATTGAGCGTCTGCATATGATATTTCAAGAAGGAAATGTGTCAATATCCTTGAAGCCATTCTATATTAAGCAATTACTATTTGTTACTTGGTGAAACCAGTAAGAAACAGGGTATATCCCACAAAGTGAATATGTATGTTAATCTTTCTTCAGAGCAGAGGAGATGCCTTGACTACTGGAATAAAACATGCATGCATCACTGTCCATACAGAGTAGAATTTATGATTTTCTCTGAATTAGGCTGTTGAGTTCACCCACTTTAATAACATTCTCAGAAGTGGCTCGATGAATTGCAATTTTCCATCAGTCTTCTTGTCTTTAGATGCTGATGCCATATGAGGTCTCGTGTTTGATGATATACCAAAACTCGGAGGATTTATCAGTTTGAGGAAAAACTGTGTGGACATTACGATCTAATAGCTCTGTTCTTAAATATATCTAATATCGTTAAGCTTGTATGTTTGCACATGAAATGTTATAGTCAGTGTGGCATTCACATAGTTGTGATGGTGAATGAAGCATAAACAATCAAATTGTGCACGATGGAATGAAAAATTAACTCTGTGCTTTCCTGAAAATAGAAAAAGTGCTAAGTTAATTAAAATGACCGGATAGTATATCAGTTTTTTTTTGTCGTTGAAGGTTTTTTTTCTATGGAAAATCACTATTTATATCGGAAGTCCATTCACTATAAAGGTCTGACCCTTCAAGCATTTTCATTACCAGATCGACCTTTCATTGGAGGAGTTCACCAGAGTGGCAGTATGTTATCTACTCATCTGTACTGAAGAAATATGCAGGATGAATCCCAGCAAGTGCTATATTAGAATATTAAAGTTCTACTCCAATGGCCACTTATGTAGTGTCTGAACAGAATCGACCTTCCCTAAGATAGTGATTGTTAAACCTGCCTCTTTTCATTATCATATGACTACACAGTTGCTTATCTTTTTTATTTTCCAGTTTGGCAAACTGTGATTAATTTGTCCATCTCACATGCCATTTGGCAAATGAATGATATGGTAAGCTTGAAAAGTTTTAGAACTGAGTCAGTCATCAAGGGAGGATTGAATAGCAAGGGGGTTCTGCTATAGTAGTTGAAAGTTCAAGGGTGGTATTACCAACTAGCCAACATTTTGCCTACTTCAGCAACTGGGGACCATGTAAGCAAAGCATAAGTGGAGCCCCATATTTCTTGAGTAAGCGTTATATCTGATATTAATTACCCCAGTTATTCGAATGACAATGAAAAATTCGTTTTCTCACATTGGTAAACTTGCCAGCGAGTGCTTCTTTCATTTGAATCAGGATTGGTGTGCTACTCTGCAAATTCTGCAAAGAGGTATCTTCTTCTTTGATTTGAACGATACCAAATACAAGTACCTCCTTTTTTATACCTTTAGTATCTAATACAAATTATTCATATGCTTTATGATCACTAACCACAAGAGTAGTCTTCCGGAAATTCCTTCTAACTGCATTTTGTAGAATTTTTGCATTTATGCGTTTCAGAATGACACAAAAAGTTCCTATTTTTTCAGAAATGTATCAACAATATTGAGATGAGGCCCTTGCAAACCAAAAAATAAGAAGAGATGGGGCTACCTTTCCAGTTACGATAACATTAGTGGATGCAGAATTTTCCTGTTAGAGATCTAGTTAAATTTGAGGGGGAGGGGATCGGAATGGGATATGAGAGTTTAGGGAGGAGATAAAAATAAGTACTTTCCATGGGGGCATTTTCCTGTTAGATATCTCCATAAATTTGTAGTCAGAATATGAGAACTAACAAGAGTAAAAATCAAGCTAAGTACACTTTTCACCTATAAACGAAAGTAGCTTGTTTACATTTGCAGTACATCTTTGATGAAATGAAGGAAAGGAGGAAGGATCATACAGTAACATGAAAAAAGGCCGGAGAATATGAACTTTTTGACATCATGTGGAATCTACCTCTGCTTTCAACAATAAACTCAAGAAGAAAGGAAATATAAGGATGCAACAAAACAAAATGCAATGATGAACATATTTTTTCTTCTTTGGGAAAAGGAGGAGATTGCACGATAGCTCATTCTCCAAACAAAGTTACTCACTGCCAACTGTTATGTCAGAAATCATAACTTATTGATACGTTGCCATCAAATCTACTAGTTTGGTCCTTTATCCTTTTCTGAAAATGACTAATTTATTTTCAGCAAATTAGCTGCCGAGCATCAGAAGTAGAAGAAGGACCAGGTCAATCTTTAAAAGCATGTAGCCATTTAATACCTTTTTCACCACCTTATTATTCTAATGTTGCTTGTTCTTCGGCAGATGCAAAGCTCTTGAGGTCATTCACAAACACACAAATTGCTCGACTTTTTTAAGAAGGGGAAATTTGGGGGAGGGGGGCGACCCTTCCGATTACTATTAATATAAACCAATGATAAAAGTTCATTACAGCATCCTACAAAAGATTAAAGAAGAGAAAATGGTTAGATTACATAAAAGCCATTGCCAACATGTAAACCTGAACCCTCTAAAGACATTCACGATGGCAATGTCAAATCCCTTTGGACGCATACAAGCAAACTGCAGCGAAAAGATTACAGCTAAGACATAAAAATGCTAGTTATAGTTGTTAGATGGTGCTGTGTTATCTTTTCATATCAGGTCAGGCGTATTGATGCAAACCATACCTGATATAGGTGAAGATACATTTGATTCTGAACGGAAGTATGAAATTAACCTGTCATCTAGCCAGGGGCATCACAATTGTAGTTTGGAAATTTACAAAAGTGAGACATATGCACACATAAACTTTTTAATGAGCTACTTTTATGAATGTTAACTTCAAGGTTCATTTTATGCTTTGGTTAACTTCAGTGCTGCTGCAGGCCAGCATTTGTACACGATGTATATAATTCATAGAAAATAGTGTACAAATCTTTGTATGTACCATGTAGAGCAGTTTTGCTTACAAAATATGAAAATAGGACTGAAAGAGGCACTGACAACAACGGTTTATGTCTTCACAGAAAAATGAAAGCGCACTGGCTTTCATGTTCGATTCGCAAATCTGGTTCAGCGGTCTCTCTTTATCTGTATTGCATTTAGCACCTTCCATACTATGATCCATCTTCCTTGCCAAGCGTAATCCCAGAATGGTAGAGCATTTAGTCCCCGAGATATGTGGCTGTGGTTCATCTATCCATCCCACCCGTAGGTTAACCTTATCCCTAATCATTCTGTCTTTGCCTCTTCCTTTTTTGTTGTTTCTCTGGCAGCTACCGGTTGTTGTGGGCGTGTGCCCCTCACAACCACTTACTGGCTTCCTATGTGAACACATCCCCCATCATCTTTCTAGTCTAATGAAAAAGATGATAAACTTATTAGATGAATTGCTATGATTTATGCTCATGTGCTTTACTTTTGCTACTAATTGCAATACCTGCCTTCTTTTTTTGTGAAATTATAACTGCCAATATTGGGCAGGACCGCTGTACCTTGATTATGAACTGGTTATGACCTAATCGGTCACTGCTGTTTGATTTTGTTTCATGTACACTAAGAGTTCAGTAGTGCCTTGTCAAATATCTTGTCCATATTTTTCTTGGTTAACCGAACTGGAGAAAGAGTGTAGAAAATAATAGATATTTTATGTTAGAACCTGGCTGCTGATTCTTACTAATACAAGATGGTTACTGGTCTATTCCTGTATATGTCTTATTATAGTTTCTTTATCCTATTTGAGTACCAACAACCGACTCTAAACTCATTATGCACAGCTTTAATAAATTCTGCTACTGTTAGTTCTGATTACTAAACATAATCATGTACCTGGAGGTACAGCAATCATCCTTAATTGAACTACCTGTGTACGTACTGTAATTGTCTTGTTTTAATCACCAACCATGCATTTGCTGTTACCCCCACAGAGGGTCCCTGTAGACATGGTGCACGGTGTCCTTTTGCTCCAAGCCATGACCCGTCTGGATTTGCAGAGCCTTCTGAAAGCTACGTATTTGTTGGGCACAAGTCTATCATTGAGAGCCTTGCCTTACCACCTTACAACTCGTGACAGCGAGTGAATTACTCTCTCTCCAGGAGTGATTCAAAGATCGTATACGTATGCATCCTAACCATCATACGAACCAGCAGCTGCCCCTCTGTTAGAAACATTATCCAGCTGTAGGAATGTTATGATAAGAAGTTTGACAGTGCTATTTTAATCTTTCGTACACCTTTGTGTGAACCATAGTATGACCTATCTCAAGTGCCTTATCAGCAAAATCCACTATAGCTTAGATCTAGGCGAAAACAAACCTTTTTATAATTTAATTAGAATGTGATGGATTGGATACTCTTGTCTTTTTATCCAGCTGTAGGAATGTTATGATAAGAAGTTTGACAGTGCTATTTTAATCTTTCGTACACCTTGGTGTGAACCATAGTATGACCTATCTCAAGTGCCTTTCAGCAAAATCCACTATAGCTTAGATCTAGGCGAAAACAAACCTTTTTATAGTTTAATTAGAATGTGATGGATTGGATACTCTGTCTTTTCTTTTACTGATCATTAATCTTGTGGTTGTGTTCTCTTCTTGTAGATCAGTGCTGTCATAGAAAAATACCTGGTCTAGTCATGCTTGCTGTGACGAACTAATGATGCACTAGATCCCAGCTGATTTTAGAGATACTGCTCCATGCAGTCTGTTGTGTAATGCATGCACAGGCCCCTCTACAATGAATAACCAAGAGATTTATACAGAATAACGTTCTGCTATTCTGATGACTCTGCTATTCCCTGGAGTCAAGGGTCACTGATCAGTGATCATTATTTAACTCGAATACTCTGCGATCTATCATATTCTGAGCTGGAGCAGTTTCCCTTCTAGTTTTGCTTTGTTTCGTAGTTGCTGTCTGTTCGCAGTTTGATTATTTCCATGGCTTAGGGGTCAGGGATTAGGACTTCTCGTGCTAATAAGTTGAAACCGTGAAGAACAGTTTCTCTTTGGAGTTGTTCCTTAAGAAACCATAGTTTTTTTTCTTCATATATTACTCATCGTCAACTCATTTGGAATTGGCTCTTCATGCCACAAATCTGCAAAGACTTGTCTCAAACCAGTTCCGGCTACCAAACCGCCAAGCATCTTAGCCGAATACTTACCCTGTTTGTTGATGACATGCAGTTTTCCTGCTCGGATTTGGCAGTAGTGCCTCTCTGCTCGCCTGCAAAATGCCCAGAGATATTTAGCTCCGATCTCGATATGGCAGAGGGGAAGCATCCATCCTTTAAGATCTCTACACGTAAGTGGGTCAACCAAATGATCTTCCCAATTGCTTTTCTTTGTCAATTTCCATCATGCATGCGTTGCCATGATCCGGCTGTAAAAAGACGGGGATGGATGCAGCAGAGCTGTGCAGTGGGCGCGGCACTGTGCCCTTTGGCGGCCAATTAGTTGCTTGTTTGGGCGTGCGCGCCTCGCTGCATCTGTCCCCATTAGAGGGCCAGATCACGAGAGGGGCGACGAACAAGTCGCCCGGATTTTGGCCTCACGTAGCTGGGACTGTATGGGCTCGGTCATGTGGGATTCTGGGGCGTCGCTCTCACGGTTTTCGACTGCGTCCCTCGCAGCAGAGGATTAGATAGATCAGACACAGAGAATAGAAGAGTAATGAGAGTTGAAGGATATGGACGAGCTAGCGAGCCAACTTCTTTGTGTTTGCCTGTTTTGGTAATCGGCATGGATGATTCTAGTGTTTCTACATCTGTGCTAGTAAGTGGTACGTGCATGCATGTCATGATGAACATTTTGGAATTACACATGATCGGATATAAAGGTGAGACATTCAAAGATATGGGATGTTAGGTTTGCGTAATTGGAATATCTTTTAAAGAAGTTATGGAAAACTATTTAGATTTAGACAAAAAGGGTCTCCAAGGAAAGGGTTTTGCCAAAATTTGTCAAAGTTTTTGATAAATAAGTTTATTTTATGCCCAGAAGTCAAGGTAACCAACTCATCTGCAAAACCAGGCTGTTCTAGAGGTGGTTTTGCCATGTTGGAGAGGGATGTTATACGGTTTTACCACATGAGTTGAATAGTTGATACATGGAGGTTCGACCATGTTTTGGAACACGCTTTCCTAGTGGGGAAGTACATTTCTGGCCTAGTCGTTTCCCCAATGAGTTGCTTATTCCCTTTGCTTATCCTCTCTCGCAACTTCTCTATGGCGTATAACAGTAGTGAAGTAGGTCTACAGTGGTGAGGACAAAGCGGCTCTCATTGGCGGTGGTTTAGCAAGATCTCTGGCGGCCTAGGCCATGTGGTGGTGTGATGGTGCGGCTCTAGAAGGAAAGACATGCAACATGCGGTGTGTGGTGTGCCGAAATAGGGATGGCTCCCCACAACTTTCAGCAACGACAGCTTTGGCGACAAATCGACAAAGAAGGTGCATGTATGAGATGTTCTAGGACGTAATAAATCTAATTTTGTAGTGGTTGGGACAATGAAGATCCGTAAGAAGGCTAGCACTGGCTACATCTGTGGCAAACTAGGAAAGAACATCATAGCACTCTACAATAGCTATGGAGGATGGAGGTGTGGCATTTCGGCTTTAGGGAGTCTTAGTGCTCTCGCGATGACACGGGCTTGGCTTAGGGAGGCTCAATGCAGCGTGTTGACTATGGCGATGCACCGATGACGCATGAGGACATATTACAAGCTATCCACAAGAAAGAAGGGGGCTTAGAGTATCCATATGTTATGAACCACCTCCCCTCGAGTCAAGACTCGGTAGCTTCTCCTTGACCTAGAATGCCCTATTCGTGTGTTCTGAGCTCAAGAAGCCGCTGCAGTACGTCGTAGTCTTTGTTGTTTTGTAAGGCAAAGGTGAGGCGACGAGAGACGGGGTTGGACAAATGGGGCAGACAGAAGGTGTGAGCGAACGCTACTAGTTTTGGAGCCAAGAAGAGCTTGTTGTAGTTGAGGGTGGGGTACCTTTTTTAAGATATCCATATGTCAGCCCACGTGGCACTAGATCACCTTCCGTAGCAAAACCATCTCCGAAACAAACTAAGAGGATTAAGTGACCTGGTTTTGAGAGTTTAGGAGGTATAAAAGTTCAAGGGGATCATGTGACTTTTTCATAGTTTATGGCTTTAAGATGGACTTTTTCATTTTGTTAACATAGTGGCCAACGTACAGGTATTTGATTACGTGCTATTTGCAAAAATTAAATTTCAACAATCTACGCCCTCCAAATGGAAGTGGGGTGAAAGTAAAACGTGAAACTAGAGGAATGTGCACAACTTTTTCAGTCAAACATTTATGCGCAATTATCTCCATTTATGAAGTAAAGCATAAACGCTCCTTAAAAAAGTGACATAGTGCTTCCTATATACTCTCTTTGTCCAAAAATATAAGGCGCGCATGCATCTCGAGATTTAAAATTAGATTTATAATATGTTGGTTATGTGACACAAAAGTGATACTATTGGAAAGTATTTTCGAAAACAAATCTAATGATATCACTTTTGTGCCACATAACTAAAAGATTATAGATCTAATTATAAATTTTAAAATAGGTATACACTTTATATTTTTGGACGGAGGGAGTAATAGAAGACTCAAACTAAGTAGTAGAGTGCAACAACCATAATATATTTGATGTTAATTTAGTGGGATAAGAGAGAATAGCCTGTGCGAATGTTTACTTATATTCGATGAAGAGAAAGGGAAGTTAAATCACATGTATGCCTTATTTTCTGAAATGAGATTTGAAACCGTATATCTCATATTTTGAAATGGAGAGAAAAATTGTTAAATAGAGAGAAGTGTTTTTAACATAATAGAAGCCGTTGTAGTTAAGGTTAGATGAGACATGTGACATTGACTTACCGGTAAAAAGGAACAAATTTACTACTCCTACTTATAGCTAGCCATTTAGCTAATTATGAGTTGTTGCATTTGGATTTGGTGTTTCTGGGAGTAAACACGAAGCATGAACCATGCTCACGGTGGGCCAAAGGGGCAGGAAGTGTCTCTTTGCCTGCTCAAGCCATTTACTGTTCTTTGTCTACACCCCAGAAAGGGAGAGCGAAGGGAGAGAGGCAGAGATGCCGCCTTCATGCAAATAGATGTGAATATTTTTGACCAAAAAAATCTATCTATATGCATAACGACTCTTGAGCCCCCTCAAAGAGCTCTCAGCTTTTTATTGAACTGGCTACTCATCTGCACTAGTAGTTTACTACAGTAGTTTTGGACGTGTATGTGCTTATATGCTGGGTGCAAGAGGGACGAAGTAAATTACCGTATGCTTTCATATTCATTTTGACATCTTTTGAAGGCTCGCGCTCTCTTCATTTTGTATGAAGCTTACCGACTGCACATTGCTGCTATATATTTTATGTAACTCCTATCATGGTGTGATGATCTTGGTGAAACTACGTCTAAGTGGCTAATTAATTAGCTTGTATTTGTACTTACAAGTCTCAGCCCGTTCAATTTACAAAGTAACTACGTAAAACCAGTAGGATATGGTGTATGCATAGCTTGTCTATTAGACTTGTGCAGGTATATTAATATGGAGAGTGTATTGCTATAGAGGTTCTCAAATTTTGTGCCATTTAGGTTGTGAAGCTTGTAGAGTTTGCTTGGCAATACATAGGCTCGTGGCACTGTAGGGACATAGGTTGCACATGCATCTGGGCAAACTTAGGGCCCGTTTGGATATCGCGGCGATTTTTTTCCTGCAGGATGAACTAGCTCATTCAGAACTCTAGAAATTAATGTGCTCCAAACAGGCCCGTAATTAATGATCTAAAATGTCAAACAAGCTCATTGAACTTCTGTTGGCCGGTCGGTGGAAATGTGGGGGTGACCAGGGTTGTGTTTCCAGGTGGAACGAGCCCACACTGATGTAGTCTAAAGATGGTATTTTTGGGTTCAAAGTTAATTCTTTTCGTTTGAATATCAAACATACCATTTGAGTTGGGAACACAATCGGACTCCATGTAGCCAAAAATAATAATTGAAAAACATAATAACATAAGTCTTCGTGATGGATGCCAATTGTTTAGTTACCTGTCATTTAGGATTATGGAAATCGAATTTGACCAGTTCCTACAGGTAGCCGTTCAAATGCAGTTTCTGACCATTGGCAAGAATTAGGCCTAAAAGGAGAAACTAAACCATCATCGACTCCACCTATCTGGATCGATCCCTAGATTCTCTTCTTTACGCTCATGCAAGTGCATCTCTCGGATGTTTCTTGTGCTCTGTGAGGTCATGGAATTTCATTTCCAACCTTTGCAACTCTAAACATGTGCTAGTAGCAAAACCACGCGTGCGTGCACGTTAGTAAGCAAGTTTAGAAATCACTTTGGCTTTGTCACATTATTCCTCTCAGTCATTCAACTAAACGAATAGATCTTAGTAGACCTAATCACTGAAGTGAAAGTTTGAGGAGATCAGTGTGCAAGTAATTCACTCGAGCACAAACCTAGCCAGCTAATGAACTTGGTTATATAGGATTAAGCCAAGCAGGCCGTCCGTGCCTCAGAAACTACGGTTCGCCCTAAATCGAGGGCACGCTACAGTTGTAGGAAATGATTGCCACATAGGATCATGCACGGATCATGCATAACGACATCCCTGAGAGCGAGACCTGATCCCGGTCGGGCCTAGGAATTATAACATGTATTTGCACAGCACCCGACGTGTTTTACTGTTCCCCTCCGATCTAGCTCATCCCTTTCCTGTGCTGCCCCTCTCTCTCTCTGAAAGTGATCATACACGGCCTAGACCCCTCTCTCTCGGTTCCTTTATAAAAGGGACCTGCCTCCTCCTCCTGTCCATGATCTTTCTTGGCTCCTGCAAATTGCCCTCCCAGCTGCACATCACAGTGCTCTTCCCCTCTCCATCTCATCCCGATCTCCATTTATCTGCCCTAGTGCTAGCTAGGTTGAAGCATATCTGGCTAGATCTCTAGCTCCCTCTAGATCGATCTCATGTCTACCATCTACATGAGCCAGCTCTCTACTGCTTTCCCTCTAATGGAGGAAGATCATCACCAAGATCACCATCAAGGCCACTTCCAGGCTTTCACCCTGCCCAAGGATCCCCCAATCTTGTTCCCCTTTGTGATCAACAACAGCAGCCCTAGTGACAACAATCTCAGCTATGGATCAGATCATCACTTGAGGCAGCATCAAGCTATGCTAGAGCCCCAACATGTAAGTACGTACTAGCTAGTTAGTTAGCAAGGGCTGGATTAATTTTATGCATCCACATGTATTAATTTGTTTGCAGACTTCAAGTTGCTCAATTAACATCCTCTTTGATTGTCAACATCAGATGATTGGTGGATCATCAAGTGTATTTGCGACGCCATTCCCGACTGTTGAGAGCATCTGCGACGACATGATCGAGCGATCCTCGTACGATCCATACGATATCGAGAAGCAGGTCGTCAGTGGATCAGCCAAGACTGGCAAGTGGACGGCGCCTGCCCCAGCCAAGATGAGGATCACAAGGAAGACGAGCGATCCCGCAGCCGGCGGGGCAGTGAAGAAGCCGAGGAGGAAGGCTCAGGCATACGAGGATCACAACTACAGCACCGGCATGAACCAACCTTTGGGTGTTATTAGGGTGTGCTCCGATTGCAACACCACCAAGACCCCCTTGTGGAGGAGTGGTCCTTGTGGTCCCAAGGTAGGATTTGTTCCGTTGCCTCCTGAAACTCTTGGTCCATTGCACTCATCACTTCGTTCAATACAAGTGAATTGTAACTGTAACTAACTTGCTGCGGTTGCATGGTGCAGTCTCTTTGCAACGCGTGCGGCATCAGGCAGCGGAAGGCTCGGCGGGCGATTATGGCCTCCAGGGCGGCGCCCACAGACGGAGCTAAGGCGGCCGGCTCTAGTGTCGCCACCGCCACGGCAGTGCACCCGAAGGTGAAGAAGGAGAAGAGGGCGGACGTCGACCGGTCGCTGCCGTTCAAGAAACGTTGCAAGGTGGTCCAGGATCACACTGCCAAAAACGTCCTCACTGGCACAGGCGGCGCCGCTGCCGTCGAGGTTGCTGAGCCTGTCGTCGTCACCGCTGCTGTGCCGGCCAGGGATCTCGCCAACAGCATGGGGGTCAAGTGGAGCAAGAGCCCTGCTGCAACGGCTGACACCGCCTGCTTCCGGTCATCGCCGGCCTTCGCGGTGCAGGACGAGATCACGGACGCCGCCATGCTGCTCATGACGCTGTCCTGCGAGCTTGTCCGGAGCTGATCGATCAATCGGGAATTCGAGATACTATCTACTACCACCCCAGGCTTTTTTGCCTCTAGTCCCGTTAGACAGTCAGTGCTGTCCATGCTGCTGCTTTTTGGCTTCTTGTTCTTGTTGCTAGTGTAACCTGAGCTACTGTTAAAGTCTTGTGATTCGTTTGTGTGTAAGAGTAATACAGAGAGAAAGAGAGGTAGAAACAAGGCGAGAGGAGAAGACAATAAGGAAAAAAACAATGTGAGCTAGCTAGGAGCTGCAAGCACTGTGAGAGTGTGAGTTCAATTTGGAGTAGCTTTTTCTTGCTGCGGCTAAACAAGCCACCGATTACTATATAGTTTGTATGTTTGTTCTTTGTTTTGCTTGAACCAGTTGTACTGGAGCTCATAATAATACGGAGGGATCGGACCAACAAGCGTTACTGTTCGTTGGAACTCGTTCATGACTTTTGCTTCTGATGATCATATGTCAGTTGTGAATTTCTTTTATTTTTGTCAGCATGATGTTGTCGGATTTTCAGGCATATATTCTCTTTATCATATGGCATCTGGTGAGCTTAATCAAAATTTTGTCAATGTTGAATTGCGGATCATGCTGCTAGCACCTTGCATGAAGGAGAGCATAACTTGGATGAGTATCGATCCTATCTTAACTTGGGCTTCACATTGTTCAACCCCCGCATTTGGAATTCTTCTCTAAAAACACATGAGTTTGTTGTCCTAAAATTAATTATTTCAAACCTTCGTTGGGGTAACACATGCAACTATACACCTTGCCAACCCAACTTTATCACTATATGTACCAGAGTTTTTTTTTGAAATATTATTTTTTTACTCAGAAATTTCAGAAATAATACAACGTTCAAATTTTTTACAAAATGGTCTCAATCGCCACGGGTGGTGGCGGTAGGGCCCTAATCGCCACGGCCCATGGCGATTTCCAGCTATCACCAGCCCAGCTGACGGTATTCAATGCTATTGCCACCACCCGTGGAGATAACGCGCAACCGTCACCGGTCGTGGCGATTGGAAGTTAATCCCCGGCCGGATCGCCCACGAACCCCCAACGTCAGGACACGTGGCGTAATCGCCATGAGCCGTGGTGATAGCGCCCGTAATCGCCACGAGCCGTGGCAGTAGCCCCTTGATATATAAACCGCGCGGCGGCCGGTGCTGGGAAGAGAGGAGCGGGTGAAGAGAAGAGAGGAGGAGAGTTTCGGGTAGAGAGGAAAAGAAAGAGAGAGGAGGAGGGAGAAAAGAGGAGGAAGAGAAAGAGAGAGGAGGAGGAAAAAAGAGGAGGTAGAGAGGTGTTTCTGTAGTGATCTGCAGATAATTTTTTGAATCATTTACTGTTTATTATAGCAATTTTAAATTTTTAGTACTAGATATAATAGTAGATCTAGAATCAGGGGTAAATTTAGGGTAGATTTATTCGTAGTATTTAGATCTCATAATGTGTAGAAATAGAGTAGTATTTTAAATAGAAACCTATGGTAGATTATATAGATGATTAGTTCAGAACAAATGGTAGATTAGGTAGATGATGTAGGAAGTCGACATCGATTTTCAAGTAGCAAGTCGACGTCGATTTAGAGGTCGATTTTCAAGTAGCAAGTCGACATCAATTTAGAGGTTGAACATTTACATTTTCTTTTTAGTTCAATAATACTTTATAATATTTGTGTGCAGAAAGTAGTATATATAATTTTAGTTGTACCTAGTTGTACTATATTTAGAAATCGAGTAGAATATTTTTTGGCGCATGGCAGAATCTTAGACTGTATAGACTAAAATATTACGTTTTGGATGGCAGGAATGTCAGAACTAGTCGAATTTCTAGTTTACTATGGTATTGGTACCATCCGTATAGATGACTCTGGTTTCATCGATCTTAGTAGTTTCCAACAAACGAGATTAAGTATGCAAGATGTAGACAAATACCCTATCAATGCCATTAAAGAATGGTTCACACGGGCATTTGGTCTTGATCCGGAGATCGTAAGTGTAACCTTGCAGGCATATTTTAGCAAGTCTTGCAAGCATGTCCGGTGGGATTTGTTCCCGCTAAATCTGACAAAAGATTGGCGGGCTTGGTTGAGAGTAAGTAAGGCATGCAAGGGTTCCCATTATCTGTTGGTCCAAGCAGTAGCTAAGGAGGTGCCATCTGAAGAAGGCGGAGGCAGAGGAAATGAAGTTGGACAGAACAGCGCAGTGGCAGAGGAAGTTATTGTTGGGGAAGAAGGCACTGTAGTGGAAGGCGGTGGACCTTCTGCTGGACCTTCCACGACAGGAGCTATTGAATACCTCAGCGGTTCGGTGGACGAGGGGGAGATACGTCAGGAACTAGTGCAGATCATGGAGCATGATGATGCCGTTGCTAGAGAGGAACAGATGAATATCAAAGATGGTAGCAGTGAAGAGGACGAAGCTGAGAATGAAGGAGGGGACGATCCGATTCCTAGTATGTGAAACACAGACATGTCCACCATAATGAATATTGAGGGCGCAAGTGATGATAGGTATCCGTACAAACCGAACGAGATTGTCCAAGGCGTATTCTATGGCACGAAGAAAGAGGTGAAAGAGGCGGTGAAGGTTTGGGCGATATCAGTGAAGTGTAAGTCTGTTGGGTGTGAGGGCTACGTGCATGCGTCCCTGAGGAAGTATGAAGTGTAGTGGGTCATACAAAGGGTGGTGCCGCACACATGTATGATAAACGGTGTTCCTGATACCCATCAGAATATCAGTGCTGAACTTATGGCTGGGTTGATGTATCACGAGATAGCGAAGAATGTCTGCATTCCAGCACAGTTCATACAGACATCTATAGAAAGCAAATACCAGTATAGCATAAGTTATGCCATGGCATGGAGGGCTAAGCACATTGCACTGGAGCGGCGGTTCAGGATATTCATCAATTCATATCATAATTTGCCATACCTGCTGGACACACTAGGCAGAGGAATGATGGGACATATGTTAGCCGTCTCGAATTGCCCTCTACGGACATGCCTGGAAAAATGATGTTGAATGGTGCTTTCTGATGCTTTGGCCCATGCGTAAAAGCTTTCAGATATTGTCAGCTGGTTATTTGTATGGATGGGACTTTCATGACAGGCCAGATAAAGGGGACACTATTTACCACAATTGGGGCAGACGGAAATGATCAGTTAGTGCCACTAGCAATGGGCTTCGCTGATTGTGAGAGCTACGATAACTGGTTGTGGTTCCTTGTGTGTCTGAAGAAAGGTGTTGTGAATGATCGACCAAATGTGTGTGTTATTCATGACCGGCATGCCAGGTTGCTGCTAGCAATTCGCAATCTTCAGCAAGGAAAAGCGAAGACAAGGGAGGGGGAAGATTTGTCAGAAGATTCCAGTTGGTACGACATACGGAGTAGGTGGTGCATGCGCCACCTAACCACCAATTTCTATCGCCAATTCAAGAACAAATAGTTGATGAACCTCTTCAAAACGTTATGCAAACAAAACCAGTCTAGGAAGTTTGACGCGTAATGGAGCAGACTGGACGAGTTCACAAAGAAAGAGGTTAGACAACGTAACCCTAGGGAGGTAACACACAGGCTTTGTGACCTTCTGGGCGTTGACGATCCAAACACTAGGAGGAAGGCTTCAAATAGGGTGAAGTGCTTCTCGGACTGGATAAGTAAGAAACCACTTGAACAGTGGTCGCTCCTCCATGACACGGACGGCGCTAGATATGAAATCATGACTAGCAATCTTGCTGAGATTTATAATTTTGTTCTCAGGGGGATACGCAGTTTACCCCTGGTGGCCATCATGGAGGGTTCGCTTCATGACACAATGAGGTACTTTCAGGAGAGGTGTGCAAAGGCTGTACTGCATATGAAAAAATTTGGTGGAACACCTTACTGTGCTAAGACTATGTTGTTCATCAAGGAGAAGGCCAAGAAGGGGCAAATGCACAAGGCCAGACGCATAGGTAATGTGCAACGTAGGTTCAAGGTATGTTTGAAGCAGAAGAGTGGATTTGGAGTTTGCACACAGGAGATTACTCAGGAGGTTACTTTCAATGTGAAACCGAATATCTCTGCTACGTGTACATGCAACAAGCCCATGTTTCTTCACAAGCCTTGCTCTCACGTCCTTGCTGCCGCCGCCAAGACAAAGATGGACATGAGGCCATTTGTGTTGTACATACTACTTCACAAAAGAGGCTGTCTGTAATACCTAGACAGGCAAGCTGTATGGTTTCCGTGTGGTGGATAATTTCATGCAGGTACCTTTAGGCGAACAGTTCTGGGTCCCCGATTTCAGTCTCCTCCGAGCTTCCGTGGGACTACGCTGGACTCACATTATTGCTAACACGATGGATGAGGCGGAGGCTGGTAGGCAAACCAAACAATGCAGCTATTGCAAGAAATTTAGCCACCGGGTGAAGAAATGTCCGAAGAAGAAAGAAGACCAAAAAAGAAGGGAGGAGGCGTCTAGTGCTGCCTCTACCTCTGGGTCAGGCCATCAGTAGTCTATGTCGCACTCTTTGTATTATGTAATTTGCTAGTTCATTTGTACGTCGTGTCGTATTTACTTCACGTACTTTATGTATTTCATCTATCCGTGTTATATGTACTTCTATTACTTCGTAGACTCTTGACTTCATGTATTTCATGTATTCGTGTTATTTTTACCTCGTGCACTTCATATACCTCCATGTTTTTTTTGTATCACATGAATAGGTATGGCTAGCTTCGAGCTTATAGATGATCGAGAGGACCGAGAGCACCGGTCTAGGCAATTGGCTTTAGGAGACCGTGATCTCAGAGTGTTTCGTACTCGTACACCTGAGCACGCGTGGAGGATTCACGAGTCGTGGATCGAGAGGTGCATTAGTTGATTGTATCTAAATTATCGTGTTTCAATACTAATTAGACTTATTTTCTGTTCTGACAGGCTAGCTTGGTCCGGTTTACTACCACTCGCATGGATGGTCGAGGCGGTGGGCGACGAGGACATCGGAGACCCGGCTGCTGGAGTGGGTTGTTCCAAGAGGTTTCCTTTCGATGCCTCGTTGCTCACCGCACTTGTAGACAGGTGGAGGCCGGAGACCCACACCTTCCACTTTGCTTGGGGAGAGATGACGGTCACGCTGCAGGACACGGCTGCCTACTTGGCCAACCTGTGGCGGGAGCCGCGGTAGGTCTGCTCTAGGCTCCTGTCGGTTGGCATGAGTCACTTGCGGAGAGGTTTGCCCCAGCTCTACCGCCGGGTCCACCTCAGGTTGAGGTGGCAAGGGCGGCTGTCGGCGTTACGGGGCCCAGGGTCCCCTAAACCGCTGGCAAAGGCCCAACTTGACGCCACGTTGACAAGGACGTGGAAGTAGAAGAAGAGGTGCTCGGAGGCCCACCCCGAGCACCGTTCCCCTTGGCTACATCAAAGGGTACCCTGAGTCGTCCTTTGATGGCGTTTCCCAAAAAACCCAAAGGAGAACTTGGTTCCCTCCTAGGACGGAGCAAGCAGAGGTGCTCGGGGGCTCATCCCGAGCACCCAAGCGGAAGTGCTCGGGGGCTCACCCCGGGCACCCAAGCAGAAGTGCTCGGGGGCTCACCCCGAGCACCCGAGAAGAAGTGCTCGGGGAGCTCACCCCGAGCACCAACGGCGACCCGGCCCCCGTCCGGGGCGCCGAGCTCCTCGCTCAGATAACGGAGCGGCCTAGGAGTAATGTTCGGGGGCCTCCGATCTCGGGAGCCCCGAGCACCCCTTGAGGGCCCTTCTTCAATCCGCGTGGCCCAAAGGGCGCATTTAATGCCTGTGTCTAGGTGGAAGGCATATCTCCTGTTGGGAGGTAGCCAACCTGTTCGACACCGCTCGCCGTCAGGCGGCGGCCAGGAGTTCCCAAACCTCTTCGAGGCATGGCGACCCTCAAGAGGGCCCCTCAGCGGTGCCTCCGTCATTTCTGCCACGTCCCCGACGTGGCAAACCGACGGAGCCCCGTGGCGGGTCCCACCATTCGGTCGCCTCTCCTGTCCCAAGAGACGGTCAAGACCTTTGCCACCGCATCAATCAGTGGCAAGAAGGTCAAGATGCGCGCGTCACCATCGAGCGCCAGTGGGAGCGGCGACGTGGAGCAAGGGCTGTCGAGGGCCAGTCATCCTCCGGCCCCGCTGCTAGTCGTACGTGCTCTCCGGTGCACGTCCGCGCACCACCGGTCGGGAGGGTCGGCACTCCGCTTTACGGAGCGGGTTGCCAGGCTTTTACTCCTGACCTCCGCCACGTCAGCTGGCCGGAGAAGTTCCGGCCCGATCTACCGCAAAAATACGATGGATCCTTCCACCCCGAAGAGTTCTTTCAGATCTACGCCACTGCTGTACAAGTGGCGGGAGGGGCCGAGAAGGTGATGGCCAACTGGTTCCCCATGGGCCTGAAGGGCTCCGCCCGCTCATGGCTCATGAACCTTCCCCTGGGCTCCATTGGCTCATGGGAGGACCTCTGCCACCAGTTCGTGGCCAACTTACAGGGCACGTTCGAGTGCCCCGGCATGGAGAGCGATCTCCACGCCATCAAGTAGCAGCATGCGATATTTCATCCAGCGTTTCAGCCAGGTTCGCAACACCATACCCAAAATCTCCCCTCAGACAGTTATCGTCGCCTTTCGGCAGGGTGTCCGTGATGAGAAGATGCTCGAGAAGCTGGGCACGCGCGACATCCAGTCCACGGCGGACCTGTTCGCTGTTGCGGATAAGTGCGCCAAGGCGGCTGAGGCTCGTGCGTGGCACAATCCGCGCCCTGACCAGTCGACGGTCGACGGCGCGGGTTCCTCCCATCCTTCCGGAGGGCGGGAGAAGATGAAGAACAAGAAGCGCAAGTCCGAGCCCATCGCGGCGGTGGATCCCAAGGCGCGGAAGCTACCACGCGCCGGTCCAGGCGGCGGTGGCAAGAAGCCATCCAGGGCCCTAGCGGGTGCTGTGAGATTCATCACACTGACTGGCACGACCTTTCCAAGTGCCGGACGATGAAATTCCTCGCCGAGAGGAACAAAAAGGAGCGCGAGGAGCGCCGCGGAAGCGGCGACGACAAGCGCGACGGGGAAGAGCGAGAAGGAGGTCTCGGGTTCCAAGAACCTGAGGCCGTGGCGTGCATCAATGGGGGCGCCTCCACGCCCGCTTCACGCCACCAGTTTAAGGTAATGGCACGCGAGGTGTGCTTAGCGGCCCCGAGCAGCAGGTCGACCCGACCACTCAAGTGGTCGGGCGCCCCGATCACCTTCGACAGCTCCGACCACCCCGAGAGCATGTCGGGTGTGGGCCGCCTCCCCCTGGTGGTCTCTCCAACAATGTGCAATATCAAGGTAACCCGCATGCTGATTGACGGGGGCGCAGGACTTAACCTCCTGTCCCCTGAGGTTTTCAGGAAGATGCAGGTGCCACCCGGGCAGCTGAAGCCGACAATGCCCTTCTTCGGCGTCACCCCAGGCCTCACCATGCCCCTCGGGCAGGTGTCCCTGATGGTTACGTTCGGGACCAGGGAGAACTTCCAGACGGAGAGTGTCGTCTTCGACGTCACCGAATTCGACCTCCCGTACAACGGCATCCTCGGCCGCCCGGCCCTCGCTAAGTTCATGGTAGCGTCCCACTACGCCTACCTCACCATCAAGATGCCCGGGCCCAACGGCACAATCACCGTGCCAGCCGACCTCCAAGGCTCCGTCATCTGCGCCGAGCAGCTGTTCTCGGCCGCCTTCGCCACAGCCGAGGATGTCGGTGAGCGCCCCGAGTGATCGGGTCCGCCACCGACCAAGCTCAAGATCGCCGCGGATGACTCCGTACCCGTCAAGGAGGTGATCCTAGGTGAAGACGCATCCAGGACCGTCAAGATCGGCGGCCGCTTGGCCGCCAAATAGGAAAGCGCGCTCATCGCCTTTCTCCGGGCGAATGCCGACGTGTTTGCTTGGCAGCCGTCGGACATGCCCGGGGTCCCTAGGGAGGTGATTGAGCACCGCCTCATCGTGCGTCCCGATGCACGTCCCGTTCGGTAAAAGGTGTGCCGTCAAGCACCAGAACACCAGGAGTTCATTCGGGTGGAAGTCGGCAAGCTCCTTGCCGCCGGCTTCATCCGTGAAGTTCTCCACCCAGATTGGCTCGCCAACCCCGTCATCGTGCTGAAAGCCAACGGCAAACTGAGGATGTGCGTGGACTACACTGACCTCAACAAGGCATGTCTAAAAGATCCTTTCCCTTTACCTCGCATTGATCAAATAGTTGACTCCACCGCTGGGTGCGATCTTTTGTGCTTCCTAGATGCATACTTTAGCTATCATCAGATTAGCATGTCGGTAGAGGATGTGGAAAAAACTTCATTCACAACCCCGGTGGGGACTTATTGCTATGTTCGCATGCCTTTCGGGTTGAAAAATGCTGGGCCTACGTACCAGCGTGCCATGTGCATTACATTACAATCCCAGATAGGTCGCAACATCGAGGCCTACATCGACGATCTCGTTGTCAAGACGAGGGACCAAGCGTCGCTCCTCGGGGATCTGGCGGAGACTTTCGACAATCTCCGCAGTACTCGCATGAAGCTAAACCCTGAGAAATGCATCTTCGGGGTTCCCTCGGGCAAGCTCCTCGGTTTCCTGGTCTCGAATCGGGGAATAGAAGCCAACCCCGAGAAGATCCGGGCCATCGATCAGATGCGCCCACCGGCTCATCTCAAGGACGTGCAGCGCCTAACGGACTGCATGGCGGCCTTGGGACGCTTCATCTCCAAGCTCGGGGAGCGGGGCCTACCCCTGTTCAAGCTCCTCAAGAGGTCGGGCCGCTTCGAGTGGACCCCGGAGGCTGAGCAAGCCCTTCGAGCCCTCAAGAAGTACCTCACCTCGCCTCCAATCTTGGTGGCGCTGAGATCCGAGGAGCCTTTGCTTCTCTACATCTCGGCTACTCCTCGAGTGGTGAATGTGGTCCTTGTGGTCGAGCGAGAGGTCGGGTCCGAGCTCCCGACGACTCCCACTAGGGCTGAAGCATTCGGGTCTGAGCTCCCGATAAGCAGCGAATCCCAGGAAAAGCCCGGGTCCGAGCTCCCGGGCGACCCCCAACAATCGGGAGTGCTCGGGTCCGGGCTCCCGAGCGACCCCGAGCAGTCAGGAGTACTCGGGGCGAAGCTGCCGGCAAACGACGAATCCAAGGCAAAGTCCGGGTCCGAGCCCCCGGGCGAGCCCGAGCAGCTAGGAGTGCTCGGGGCCGAGTCCGGGTCTGAGATCCCTGGCGAACCCGAGCGGCCAGGAGTGCTTGGGAACAATCCCGACCCCCTGAGTCCAGTACTCGGGGAGGTCCTAAGCAAGGGCCGCGTCCAACAGCGTCCCGTATACTTCGTTAGTGAAGTATTGCGTGACGCCAAGACACGCTACCCACAAGTCCAGAAGATGCTCTACGCGATCCTCGTCGCGTCAAGAAAACTACGCCATTACTTTCAAGCGCACAAGGTCCAGGTGGTTACAGCCTACCCCCTCGAGCGCATCCTACACAACCGAGAAGCCACTGGCCGCGTGGTCGAGTGGGCAATTGAACTCGCCTAGTTCAACCTTCGCTTCATCAGCAACCGGGTGGTCAAAAGCAGAGCTCTGGCTGACTTCGTGGCCGAGTGGACGCCGGTGCCTGAAGATGAAGGGGAGGAGCTGTCCGCAAATCCCGGGCAGGAAGGGGCCAGACATTGGGTGATGCACTTTGACGGTTCCCTCACTCTCAAGGGTGCGGGGGCTGGAGTAGTTCTCACCTCTCCGACAGGTGAAGTACTCCAGTACGTCGTGCAGCTCCACTTCCACGCCACCAACAACGTGGACGAGTACGAGGGACTTCTCGCGGGGCTCCGCGCCGCCGCGTCCCTTGGAATCCGCCGTTTACTTGTCAAAGGCGACTCCCAGCTGGTCGTCAATCAGGTGTCCAAGGAGTACCAATGCTCCGACTCACAAATGGCGGCATACCTGAGCGAAGTCAGGAAGTTGGAGCTGCGCTTCGACGGGTTGGAGCTCCAACACGTCCTGCGCCGCTACTACAAGCCCGCCGACTACTTATCGCGACTGGCTTCCTCTTGAGAACCGGTCCCGGCTGGAACCTTTCAAGAAAGGCTCTCCCGGCCGTCCGTCGAGGCTGCCAACCAAGACGAAGGGGAAACCTCGCGCCCAGGCGAGGCTACTCAGGCAACACCTTCAATGGGGAATCCTGTCAGGTCACTGCCGCCCGGCGAGTACCCCGTGCTCGCCACCTGTTCTCGGGAGCCCTCTTGGATCTCCGAGATCCAGGGGTTCCTAAAAGAAAAGATCCTTCCCGAAGATGATGCCGCGGCAGAAAGGATTGCGCGCCAAGCCAAGCGCTACGCCCTAGTAGATGGAGATCTCTACCGGCGTGGCACCAACGGCATCTTTCTGAAGTACATTTCCCGGGAGGAAGGCCGCGACTTGCTCGTGGATATCCACGAGGACGAGTGTGGGAGCCATGCATCGTCCCGCACGCTGGTCGGGAAGGCCTTTCGGCAGGGTTTCTACTGGCCAACAGCCCTCCAGAACGCCATTGAGCTGGTTCGGCGCTGCGAAGCATGTCAATACCATGCAAAGCAGTCACATCAACCAGCTCAGGCCCTCCAAACCATCCCCCTGTCGTGGCCCTTTGCGGTCTGGGGATTGGACATCATAGGTCCGTTCCCCCGAGCAGTCGGGGGCTACGAGTACCTCTACGTCGCCATCGATAAGTTCACTAAATGGACAGAAGCAGAGCCAGTCGTCAAGATCACCAAGCACACCGCGATCAAGTTCATCCGAGGAATCGTGAGCCACTTCGGGGTGCCTAATCGGATCATCACCGACAACGGCATGCAGTTTACCAGTGATGCATTCCTGGAGTACTGCGAGGACGTCGACGTCAAGGTTTGCTTCACGTCGGTCGCTCACCCTCGCGCCAATGGCCAAGTTGAGCGCGCCAATGCTCAAGTCCTCAAGAGGCTCAAGACATGAACTTTCGATCGCCTCAAGAAGTGCGGTACTGGCTGGATTGATGAGCTCCCTGCTGTCCTATGGTCGATCAGAACGTCCCCAAGCAGGGCAACCGGTGAGACGCCTTTCTTCCTCGTATATGGGGCAGAGGCCGTTCTCCCCTCCGAGGTCACCTTCGGCTTGCCCCGGGTCGAAGCCTACTCGAAAGGTGACCAGCAGCAAAGAAGGCTTGATGACGTCAACTACCTTGAAGAGCACCGGTGTCGAGCGGCTCTCCGTGCCGCCAGATATCAACAGAGTCTAAGGCGCTATCATCAGCGCCACGTTCGGGCCCGGTCGCTGGAAGTCGGGGATCTAGTACTTTGCCACATCCAATCGCGAGAAGGAAAGAGCAAACTCTCCCCCATGTGGGAGGGCCCCTACCGAGTGACCGGCGTCTCCCAACCGGGCTCCGTTCGATTAACCACGGACGAAGGCTTGCCGCTGCCCAATGCGTGGAACATCGAGCACCTGCACAAATTTTATCCATAAGTTTTTCCTTTTCTTCATTGGGTCAGTTCCCCGGGAAGCGAAGAGTCTTGGGAAGTTCCGGGTCCGTCGCCTAGGCCCTGGTCGCCCTGCCTGGTTCCTACACCCCGGGCACCAGTCCGGCCAAAGGCCGCTCGAGTATCTCAAGTGCTCACGCGCCATCCTCAGGGGCTCCCTTGTATCAGAAGCTATTTTAATAAGCAGCAACAGCATTATTAATATGAGCAGTGTTCGCATTTGCAATTACTCGTCAATTTCTTTCTATTTTTCCGCCTGCATGCAAAAGAAGCCACTCACGCGAGTATCGAGCTCCCGTGTCCCCTTTGCGTCAGTAGATCCTGACTGGTCGGTGGTACGAGAGGGCGGGGTAGTCTAGTCTCTATTGACAGGCAGTCGGTACTCGGTCGACCATTTGTGCCCCGAGCACAACCGAGTGGGGCAAATAAGCCCCCGACCACCCGTGCTCGTTCGGATCAATGGCCCCGAGCACCACCAAGCCTCGGAGTACTAGGATAACTCCACATCTCATACCCCCGACCAGTCGGCTGTCTCGAAAGCCTTTGGGTCCTGACGACGGAGGGTTTCGAAAAAACTCAGAGCAGTGGCATTTTTTGCCAGCGGCTTGCTATAATCGCCTACAAGTTTGTAGGCTCACCATGGTGAAGTTCCCTGGTGACGATAACCATGCCAAGTCAAAAACCCGGGACGAAAAGCTTCCACGGGTTCAACGTTGCAAATAAGCTAAGTTTTTTTTCGCCGCGTGTGCCTCGGCTCTAAAGTTTTTCTTTTACCACCTCCACGGATAGTTTCTCGTGCCAACGATCCCCTGCACCGCTTGTTTGTGAAGCCGGGACATTCCGGAGTTACAGTGTGAGTCACGAGGAGTATTCCGGGTCGTCGCCCAAAGCCCTGGTTGCCTTGCCTGGTTTCCGAACCCTAGGCACCAGCCTGGCCAAAAGCAGCTCAAGTACCCTACGCGCTCATGCTGGTCCTTGGGAGCACCCCAATAGACGGGCTCGCGGGGCAAGGGGTCCATGTTGTGCGAGAACCTCACTGCATAAGAGAGGAGCCTGTTGAAACTAAGTAAAAAAATCAACACGATAAGACGTCTGTTGGTGCCTAAGCCACTCGTAAAACCGTCCCGAGCACAAGCACTCGGACGAACTTGCAGAGGCGTCCGACCCTGAAGTTGCGCGCTCCCAAGCGCCAAAGATCGCCAAGGAGAAGGTCGGCGCTTTCAGCTTCTCGGGGACATAGGGTCCTCGGGGTCCCGAAGTGCGGCATCGCCAAGAAGGTCGGCGCTTCCAGCTTTTCGGGGACATAGGGTCCTCGGGTTCCCGAAGTGCGGCATCGCTAAGAAGGTCGGCGCTTCCAGCTTCTCGGGGACATATGGTCCTCGGGTTACCGAAGTACGGCATGTCAAAATAACAAGTTCAAAGCATCCAGCTCTCGGGGGCTGGAGTCCTCGGGGCAGACTGCTCGGGCAAGAGCCGGACGCATAAAAAAACTCAAAGGAAGCTATGCGGAGCCAAGTCCACACTTAGCATTTCATCAGTTAAAGTTCTTTACAAAGAGGCCTTTCGGCCTTAAACAAAAAAGAACGAAAAGAAAAAGATACAAAGGAGCTACTCCTCGCCACCGCCCCCGGGCCCGCTGGCGTCATCCTCCCGAGAGAAGTGCTGTGCGATCTCATCGGCTACTTCGCGGACGACCTCGGGGGCTTCTTCCTCCTCCTCTTCAATGATCCCGAGCCTCGCTGGCTCCAAGGAGAAGGCCGGGTCGCGGCTGCGGTAGCATGCCAGAACATGCTCTGCCACCGCGGCCGCCAGGTCGCGCCCCTCTTGGGTTATCGCGTCCTTCACGGCTGTCGCTACTGTCTTCAGACAGTCGGCAATCGTGCTGAAGGCGAAGACGTAATGGTCGAGGGTGTCGAGGGACTGCTCCACCGTGGTGACGTCGCCAAGGCCGGCGTCCCTCACTGCGCGGTGCGCCCGGCGGAAGACGTCACGCATCATCTTGGTGCTCTCGAGCCTCTCAGCGCGCAGCTCCCGGAGCGTCTCCTGGAGCCTCTCTTGCTCCCCGGCCACGTCCGTCCCCCGGCGGCGCGCATCCTCCTGCAGCTCTCGGACCCGCTCCATGAACTTGTGCTTGGTCGCGCGGCCATCTTCGAGGCGCTGCTCTAAGTCCCGGATGCGGCGATCCCGGTCCTCCTCGACCCGGCGGACTTGCGCACGGCTTTTCTCCAGCTCCTTGGAGAATTCCGCGTGAGCAGCGGCGACTTGCCGCTTCACCTCGTCGTCCAGCACCGCGGTCCGCTGGCTCAATGAATTCTCAGCCTCTTCGAGAGACTGCTCGAGCTGGTCGAGCGCGAGTTCCCGCGTGCCCGCCGCCACCTCGTGGAGAGTGACTTGCTCTACCTGCCGCTCCACTTCGGTCTCGCGGAGGGTGACCCGCTCCTTCCGCAGCTCCACCTCCTCCGCGTCCTCCGTGACCTCCCGCCGCAGCTCCTCTAGAGCTAGCTTTTCTTGGAGGATCTTCACGGACTCCCTCTGGTGCTCGGCCTTAGGGATCCGAGCACGTTTGAGGAAGTTCTCCCCGGCCTCCGAGAGGGTGGCCTCCTGCTCCTCTAGAGCGGCCTCCCGATCTTCCAGCGCTTTCCTCTCCGCTGCGATGGAGGCCTGGGATCGGTCTATCATAGCGCGCGCCGCGTCGAACGCCTCTAGGAAAGGCCCCTGAGACGCCTCAGCCTGGCGTGCAAAGTCTCGCCTCTTCGGCGGGACGATCAAAGCTGTGCTCCCCCCGAGCGCCTCCGGCGAGCTCTCGGGTTGCCTCCGAGCAGCCGAGCTCTCGGGCGCCCCCCGAGCCCCCGGATTCTTGGGCGTCCTCTCCGCCCTCGCGGCCTCGGTCATCGCAGCCGGTGGTGGAGTGGGGTTACCCTCCAGCGTGGCTCCTGTGGGCTCAGCCCTCGGGATCGCTTCGGCACCCGGGGCAGCCTCAGGGCTCGGGGTGGTCCAAGCCTTCTTGGACCCCCTGAAAAAGGCAACACAAGGAAGCCCAGGTTAGTACCCGAGCACTATACTTGGTCAGGTAAACGGAGAGGGAGTTTCTCATCTTACCTCGGTGAAGAGCCGGAGTACCTCCAGCGGCCCCACGGGACCTCAAATCCCGAGCCCGATTGCTGTGGCGGGTCCTTCCTCTTCTTCCCGGCTGCCGCATCGGTGGCAGCCTCCGTGCTCGCCGGCGCCGGGCCTCCAGTCGGCGCCGGATGGGCACTGCCCCGGCCAGAGCTGCTGCTCCCGGCTGCCGCATCAGTGGCAGCTCCCGTGCTCGCCGGCGCCGGGCCTCCGGCCGGCGCCGGCTGGGCGCTGCCCCGCCCAGAGCTGCGGCCCCCGGAGCCCGTCGTCCACTGGCCGGAAGACGGAGGAGGGGGCGGCGGCGGCGGTGAAGGTGAAAAGTGAGGAGAGGGCGGCTGTGGCTTCTTGCACTTTGGATCCGCGGGATCCTCGTGGGCAGCTCGGGTCCCCGAAGCCCTTGCGGCAGGACCTCCGCCGGCGTCGTCGTCGTCGTTTCCCAGAATCCTCATGGAACCGGCCGTCTTCCGCGGGTCCACTGGCTTGATCCCCTTGGGGTCAAACTCCGGTAACACCGCGCGGATCGTGTTCCGCCGCGAGTTTGCGCAGAGCGTGAAATCTGCCCGCGGCAATGCGCCTACGGCGACGTCCCCGGTGCCCAGGAGGATGCGCAGCAACGCCTTCAGCGCGTCGGGAGAGAAGTCTCCCGCCTCGCGGATTTTCATCCGGCCGATGTCCCGCGGGCCGGTGTACATCCAGGCCGGACGGCCCCGCTCCTGTAGCGGCGCTAGCCGCCGTCGGAGAAAATCGACGATGACCATGGTCGCCGTCAGACCCTTGGCGCGCAGCTGTGCAATCCTGTCCACTACCAGTCGGAGTAGATGATCGTTCTCCGGCAGGTACTCCCACGACTTCCTGTGCGCCAACGCCGGCCCGTCGGGAGGCAGGATCTGGTTGTGCGGATTCGTGGTGATGTAGCACCACTGGTTCCGCCAGTCGTCCCACTTGTTCCGCAGCTCCTGTGGGATGTAGTGGTCGCCGATTTTCTCCCCGCGGCCTCCACCCGGTCGGAGCCTCTGCTCTTTCCCGCCGACCAGAGCACGAAGAAATGGCAGAAGAGCATCATTGAAGGCATCACGCCCACGAACATCTCGCAGAGGTGGGCAAAGATGGCCAACATCAGGACGGAGTTGGGGAAGAGGTGGATCCCGTTGTGATCGGCGCCCCCATCTGGCTCAGCAGAGGCAGCAGCTTGTGCACCCTGTCCATGCTTTCTTCATTAAGAAAGCGAGACTTGGGGATGATGGCGTCAGGGACGGGCGGTGGAGGAGCACGGCGTCTCTCGCGTCTCGGCATGGCGGCGGCGCAGCGTGAAAAGCGAGGAGGCGAAAGGGAGGTCGAGTGGTGAAGGCAGGGAGGCGAAAGGGCGCTGTGAAAAGGCAGGGAGGCGATTTGCGCAAAAAGGCAAAGGAGTTGGAGAGGCGCGAGAATGGCGAAGCTTTAAGGAGAAGAAATCAAGAATTCGAACCGTTGCGTGACGTGGGCTACGGTGTCAGTTTCTGTTTTCATGGCAGGGCGCGCCTTCCACCTCGCGCGGGAATCAAGGTGCCTTTTTCTCATTCGGCAGAAGTGCGCGGCGCCCCACGTCGCGCAAAAAACAGGGCGATTCCCCCCGTTCAGCTTCCAAATGGGCCGGCGTCTTCGTTGGCCCATAGAAAGAAGGCCCCGCCCCCAGTTTCGTCCATTTGCGGGCCATCATCTAGCGGCCGGACCGGGGGCTACTGTCGGCGTTACGGGGCCCAGAGTCCCCTAAACTGCTGGCAAAGGCCCAACTTGACGCCACATCGCCAAGGACGTGGAAGTAGAAGAAGAGGTGCCCGGGGGCCCACCCCGAGCACCGTTCCCCTTGGCTACATCAAAGGGTGCCCCGAGTCGTCCTTTGATGGCGTTTCCCAAAAAACCCAAAGGAGACCTTGGTTCCCTCCTAGGACGGAGCAAGCAGAGGTGCTCGGGGGCTCATCCCGAGCACCCAAGCGGAAGTGTTCGGGGGCTCACCCCGGGCACCCAAGCAGAAGTGCTCGGGGGCTCACCCCGAGCACCCGAGAAGAAGTGCTCGGGGAGCTCACCCCGAGCACCAACGGCGACCCAGCCCCCGTCCGGGGCGCCGAGCTCCTCGCTCAGATAACGGAGCGGCCTAGGAGTAATGTTCGGGGGCCTCCGATCTCGGGAGCCCCGAGCACCCCTTGAGGGCCCCTCTTCAATCCACGTGGCCCAAAGGGCGTATTTAATGCCTGTGTCGGGGGCATTTAATGCCTGTGCCAGGTGCATGAAATGCCCGTCTGTTCTAAGTCCTTGCGGACCAAGGGCGGTGTCCTGACCGGTTCCCATCCCCCCAAGTGATAAGCCCTGTCAGCTATCAGTCTTGGAGGGAAAGGAGAGGTCTGACACCCCTTTTTGACTTTTAGGACGTGTTTCTACGCGTCCACGGGTATGCCCTCTGCACCTGGTCCGTGGGACCCGGGTAGTTGCAGCTTAGCCCGTGTCAGGAACGTCAGATCTTCATCTCCTGACGCGCCCTCATCATGAAGACCCAGTTCCCAATCAAGGCGTGACCGGCACTGTTCCGCTATAGCCAATCTCAACCACCAACGTGGCTCGTCCATGCCGGGTTTCTTCCGTGACAAGCTTCAAGGGCAAGATATTTATCTTTCGGCCACTGTGGTGACCCTCGGATATATAAGGGGAGAACCGCGGCCATGCAGGGGATCGGCTCTCTAAGATCTTTTCTTAGGCAACGCAATCTTAAAAAGACAAACCCTAGAGGAAGAAGAGCGGGGGCAGCTATGCTGCTAGTTCACTGCAATCTTTCCATATATTTCTTAAAACACATCCAAAACAGGACGTAGGGTTTTACACCGAGAAGGTGGCCTGAACCTGGGCATATCATCATCGCATTCGTCCCCATTTTCCATATCCTGCCAAGCTCTAGCTCCGGCGTAGCCTCGTAGATCTCCGCCTCCCCGGCCGAATCCCAAAGGGGGTCCTTCCGGACCACCGATACCGGCGTTTGTACGCCGACAGCGGCCCAGAAGCATGGTCCCAGGTTGATGTGGCTTCGTCAGTTTGAGGTACGTATTTCATTTAATGATGTTCGACATATTCATTGCGGAGTCAACCTATTTCTGTTATCTGACATATTCGTTCAGCTAACATGGAGCAGAGATTTTAGGGAGATCTCGATGTGTACCAGCTGAACTAGAGACTTGAGGCGTACATATTTTGGCTACTTGGGTATGTGATGTTCATGAGTGCGTACGGAGGAAAGCGTGGACGCTCGCTACATCGAGCTCGCACGGCAGATCGTAGATGCTGAGTCAGAGGATCAGCTACCTCTGACGAGCTGGGGGTCTGCAGTGCTTGTGTACACGTACCGAGTGCTCTACTCCGCATGTGAGAGGAAGGGCGCCAATGCCAATCTCACGGGGTGTCCGCTTCTCCTTCAACTGTGGTCGTTCGAGCGTTTCCCGGTCGGACGGCCATGGGTCGACGATTCAGCTTATGGCCCAGAGTTTTACCATGGAGCAGGGCCGCAGTTGCCATAGAACGGACCAACTTTTGGGTCCATGTGGACTAGAAGAACAGTGAGTTACTTTCTCTCTTCCTCAGCTTGTATTTGTCGATAATATTTGTACCTCAGTTTGTAAGATTTATTGACTTCAACACTTTCTTACGTACTTCTTGCAGCCTCAGTGGGCGAAGGCTCAGGTACGAGGCTGTTACCTCTCTTTCACGGAGCAGTTCCAGCACCTCCCTGCGCAGAGTGTCATATGGGAGTTGTACTCCCATGATGCACTGACGCGATGTGCACCTCACCGGGGATGTCTTTGCTGTGCCGCCAGGACAAGAGCTATTGGAGGACCACTTCAAAGATTGTTTTCGACATCTTCATGGCAGACCTGAAAGTGCATCTAGTGCCCCTAATGATTT